>JAVQJG010149143.1:0-14150 GCA_036024015.1 Craterocephalus amniculus
CACAAAAAGCCACTTGATCATCATTTAACCTTTCTTTATTCCTGAGCTCTGGCATTAACATTCAGTTTAAAATAAAATATTTATACAAATAAAAGTGCATTTCATTATTGGTTACTCTATCGATTTTTGGCCGATGTTAGGATTTTGGATCGATATTATTAACTCACTGACCATATCATCGATGTTTTGTCCCACCCCCAGTACATCCTAACATCGGCCTAAAATTGTTAGAGTAACCAGTTCTCAAACGTACTTTTATTTTGAAAATATTTTCTTTTAAACTGAATGTTCAGCTCAGGAATAAAGAAAGGTTAAATGGTGATCAAGTTGCTTTTTGTGATGAATGGAAATAATTGTGACCAATCACTCATAATATTTCTTATATTAATATAAGGAATATAAATATCAATATATCATATCGATCGATTGATGCTTGATCAAATCAAAATCATATCGTGACTGAATTTGAGATATTGGCAAACATCGAATCACTGTATCACTTTATCGATATATTATATTGGGATCAACTATACATATATATACTGACGCAGGATTCGTTTTATCAGGATATTTTCTGTCATTCATTTTTTATAACATTGATGATGGAAATATCTGAAGACCATCCGTCATTTTGAGAGATTACATTTTAAAAAAAGCATTCAAATCTAATTTTTGTATCGAAAGAAATATCGAGCCATGACACTGAAGTATCGAACCGAACCGTTTTTAATTTTTTTTTTTTGTTTCGAAAAAATATCGAACTGTGACACTAGAGTATCGAACCAAACCAAATAATAAATTTTGTAAATTGTTGCAGCATGATATCGCCTCTTTCCACATCACTGCTGTCAGAACAGGTGGAACTGGGTTTGATGTTCTGGTTTCCTTCCTCCATCCAGGATGAAGAACAAGCTGTGGTACTTTGAGTTCGGCACCACTGAGACCATTTCTGCCACCTGCAAGAAGCTCAACGAATGCATCGAAGTGGAGGTGAGTTCCTGTTGCATCACTCCGTTAAAAAATATCTTTCTTCCTCTTAACGATATTTTTGGTCTTTGGCTAATATTGATAAATATTTTTTAAATGTTATAAAAATTTGTTTTTCTTTTCGGGGCGGGTCATCAACCCATGTTATCATCTTGCATAACAAATATAAGAAATTTATTTTCAGAATTTTAACCCTTTGCATGCAAGTTTATTAACATAAAGTGACCAATTTTTTACCGCACAAAAAAATGTTATCAGAGAAACGTTATTTCCCTAATGTTTCTGTAGGCAGTCTGCTATATGTCAAAAATTAGCAGCAACGCTGACGGATTAATAGTTTAATGATTAATAGATTAAAGATTTTATGATTTATTACTTTTCTTGCTAATTAAAATAATCCTTTTTGTCTTCTTATGGACCTTTTTGGTCCCCAGGTTGTATTTAAATCTACTAAAAACACGAAAAAATACACCCCTTATGGTTTTTTGTTTGTCTGTTTTTAAGGGGAGTAATTTTCTATATTTTAACCATTGATGTTTAATATTGCCCTTTTCACCAATATTGAAAGATTGATATTGTCCAATTCTCAATTTGTGATACCGAAGTAAAAAAAAGATCATTTCAATTTAATTAAAATCACGTCTTTGAATTTTCTTGGAATTAACAAATCATGTAGGTTTTTTTTTTCCAAACAAAAATAGCTAAAAAATATCAGATATTTTTTCCTGTGATCTTTATTTATCGAAGATTTGAACGTTTCTGCAGCACATTTGTGGATAAAGAGTTTCGTGCTAAGACGTCGGGGTTATAGTAGCGTTGTGGTTTTACCTCTCATATGTTGACATTTTGAGTGAGCTGAAGAGTTTCATGTATTATATGTGCATGTTGTGTAAAAGTTGATTTACACATTTGGAAATCATTTCTGATTTAACATTTTATTGCCAATATCAGCCAATAATATTGGATACAAACATAATACCACCTTTTCTTTACAAAAAGATTAATTATCTTCTGTTTAATGATTACAACGAGGATTTTTTTTTGTGCAGACGGGGAAATGTCTTAGATTTGAACCCTGCAGATTTTAATTGATTATTACTTTTTTCGTAATAAAAAAATCCCAAACATGTTTAAAATGTTACTGCGGTGATTTTTTTACTTTCCCGTTCCTCCCCCCGACATCCAGAGATGGTCGAACAGAAGTCACGGAGAGTTTTACAGTTATTTTGGAAAAGACTAAAGTATCAGAACCCCGATCCTTTGTTTTAAACTTTTTTCTTCGTCTGAACATCTTTGATCTCCAGATGTTGGCGGAAGCTGATTTGGACTAAATGATCTTTACTTCTGCGTGTTTAAAATAACATCATCCATCCAAAGTCCCATGCATGCTTGTGGTAGAGTCGGTACTAAACAGGAAGAGACCGATTCCCTGCCGGCATTGATCCAACCCAGCCGTTCCTCAGCTGCTTATCAGAGATGATGTAATCTTCCTCCAATGAAAGAGCCGCGTGGCTGATTCAGAGGGAATTCAGCCTCTAAATGCAGACCGTTGAAGGTAAAAAGAGAGAAATATGATGTGATCGATTCTAAGAGGCTGAGTATGAGGTTTCAGTCCCACGAATAATTAAATAAAACCCTCGTTTTAAGCCAGACTGCCCACAGATGACATGATTACGCTTGAAAGTCCTTGACATTCAATCATGCTCAATAATTGTGATTCAGAGCAGGAAGACGGGCTGAGAGTGACATAATATCAAGATGGACTGAAAAAATGCAGTAGCATGCAGACGGAAGTCGGGCGGTTTGTGTTTTAAAGACGAGACATTTATAAAAACATTCGTATAAAATCCAGATGTGGTCGTTTTCAGCTTAACCGTCTTAACAGCCACACAACCTTGCACATTACATTTTGTTAGTTTAACCACAAAACATTCGTTTAAGCTTATTTGGAATTATTTTAGTTTCTATTTGTTTGCGCACATTTAGACACTATTATGATTTCAACCTTGTTTCTTTATCTAACGTTTATTTTTCTGATTTGATGGTGCTGGGGGGCAGGAAGTGGGATGGGCCACTGGAGAGATTATTTATTTAGATTCGTTTCTTTTCTAATTTACATATGATTTAATTTTTGAGTAGTTCATTTGGTTTCTTTTGATAACATGTTTGATTTAGGTCATTTGTTTTTATGTGTTAGCCCCCTGTGTTCTGTTAAATGGGCTGATCAGTTTGGGTTTGTTAAGTTGTTGTTTTGTTTTGAGTTATCTTTTTTAATTTAATTCAGTTTTGTTCTTTTGACCTCTTTTAAGGGCCCTGATATTTTTGTATCTTGTTTGAGGGGTAAATAAAAACCCATTTCTTTTTTAAAATACCTGTGTACCTCATTCCTGACCAGCTCGGTCCCTCACAGTCCACAGGTTGAGGAACAGAAAACGAAACTTGAGTTTGTGGCGACAGCCTCCTTTGCATCAGTGATGCATTCAATGCGACTCGGAAATCACAGCTCTCACAGTTGACCTCTTTCCATGACACTGAGGAACATCTGGCAGCCAAAATACTGAGAAATAAATAAATCAGTATGAGTTTGTCTCTGTGGGCTTCTTACAGTATCCTGAGTTAACTCACAATAAGTCGCATATTACTGGCAGTATATTTAAGATAGTCTTATTTTATTTAACTTTATTACGATATTTAACAGGATATTTATCATTACGATGATGATATCATAATTATATATCGTTACTGTACTGAGAAACCTCAATTTAAGTTGATATCTATTTAATTTGTGTAAATTTTGTTATTTACATTAAAAACACACTGGTTTTGGTAGTAAAATAGAAGTAAAAGGTAGAAAGAAATGGGATTTCGCCAAAAAATATAAAGAAAATAACAGAATTTCCAAAAATTAAAACAGGAAAAATGGAGTTTGGGAGAAAATTTTATTTATTTATTTATTTATTGTTTGTTTGTTTTGGGCAGAAAAAAGGTTTGTTTTCTCTTCGTGTACAATTGACAAATAATGTGACAGAAACTGATAAACAAAACAAAATAGCAGTCATTATACATGAATCAAAGAAAAACAAAGGACAAAAAATGTTTATATTTCAATTCTGCACAAAAAGGAGTGGGAAGAAAATAACTTATTTAATCCCATCCCTATCATTAAGTTTTTGCAAACAAATATAAAAAAAACTCTGGCCCTAAGCTTATATTTACATCAGAGCATAGCTAGGGATAATACCTACCAAGTACTCAAAATAGTAAAATAAGAAAAAAAAATGAAAAAGAAAATTAAGAAAGCAGCATATACTGTCAACATAAATTTTTCAATAGTCATCAATTTTTTCTTCTTTAAACATTTTCTTAAACAAAAAAATGCTCTGACAGCTATATAAATAAAAGATGTTTTTGGTTTGTGGTCAAACCAGAGATGAGTGAGGACCAGATGAGGTCAGCTGTGTTGTGTTTCCTCACACACACACACACACACACACACACTAAGTGCTGCGTTTGTGCTCTCGGCGTTGGGGTGTGCAGCTCTTTGTGCGTTTTCTTGGACTCAGCACTAATCAGCTGAGTCACAGCCGAGTTGTCGACATCGTTTGAGTTATTCTGCTTGGAATAAATCAGCCCGGCCAAATGGAATTGCTTGCTCTGATTCCACGCGGCGTGTGTGTTTTTATCGCTGGAAGCACTAAGTCATGCATCACGGCGGGATAAATCTTCCTGTGAACGAGGAAGAATCCAGTAAAACCGCCTGAAAGTTTCAGACGACTCAGCTTGTTTGGTTTTTTCTTTGTTTTCCCTCCTCAGTGCGACGGGATCATCCTGGACCTCAGCAACACGTCGCTGGAGGGAATCGCCGTTCTCAACATTCCCAGCATGCACGGCGGCTCCAACCTTTGGGGCGAGACGAAGAAAAGGAGGAACTACAACCGAATGAGCAAAAAGGTGGTGGACAGGATGCCGTCCAGCACCGTCACCGACGCTAAGGAGCTCAAGTTCTGCATGCAGGGTGAGTCGGTCAGGATAAGCGTGTTTAAAACGTAAAAACCTCGTTTTGCCGGATATCTGGCACCTGTCAATCAAAAGGAAAGGTGCCAGATAAAATTATGAGGAATTTT
The DNA here is from genome assembly GCA_036024015.1 of Craterocephalus amniculus. Classification (NCBI taxonomy): domain Eukaryota; kingdom Metazoa; phylum Chordata; class Actinopteri; order Atheriniformes; family Atherinidae; genus Craterocephalus; species Craterocephalus amniculus. The sequence continues at coordinate 5,112 of JAVQJG010149143.1, forward strand.
AGGAGGAAGTAACATCTAAAGGCCCCTAGTGGAGGAGCCGCACACACAAAAATATGTTGCAGCTGATTAACTAAAGAGACACAAGGAAGATCGCGCCTCTTAAACTCGCTAAATAACAGCCGTACTCCATGAAACATGTTTGCCTCGAATGAATATTCTGGATGTTTCTGCTACAACCTACAACATCCTGGGAGGAGAATGTAAATAAACCAGCTTTTGAGCCGGATGTTGTTCACTAAGGTTGGCATTTTCTTATCATCGGTCAGCACCTGAGAAGCATGAAAAGTGTCGTTTTCAAGCTTTAAATCAGTGATTTTCAACCTTTTTAGGGCCATTTAATGAGAAGGTGACGCGGTGTGGACATGGGAAATGTTAAAAATGCATTATTATCGTACTTTAACATCAAATAAGTTCAGAAACCTGCAAAAGTCTTGTTCTAACTTTAGTTCTTCGTCCTAAAAACGCTTGTCCCAGTCAGCTGAGGCATCTTTTATCAGTAAGACATCAGACCGAAGCAGCGTCGGGCTGAATAATCCTCTGGGAGCCTTTCTATCGTCATCAGAAGAAACTGATGCATCACAAAAAGATTCCCGCCTTTGTGTTTTTAATTTGGCAGGTTAGTGAAAAACTGCAGAGAGAAGTTCTCTCTTCAAGCCTTTTAATGAGAAATACATCTCACCCTGTGTACCGACACATTATCGCTGAGATGGCAACGGAAGCTCTGCAGCTGCCAGGACATAAAGATAAATCTGCCATAATGTATGTCCAGTTTTTTATTTACGTGACGTGAAGTAACAGCAGAGTTAAATGACCTCTGATTCACGTCACACAGTGTCCTCAGCGAGTAAATGAAGACTGTTATATAATACCTCTTAAATAGAAAATAATTTCCCTCCATAATGTCGAGCTTGGATCGTTCAGCTCAGGCCTGATGTAACATCAGACCAGTGGATCTCTGTATCTGCTTCTACTAACTGTTCTTATTGCTGTTTTATGTGAAATATAAGCTGGATTTACGTCTATTTTACACGTAGTTTGCCTCATTTTAATACAAAAAGTAACATATGGAACAATAAAAGAATTATACAGCAGATTTAACATTATTTATTACAATAACATTTATTATTCTCCAAAGAATATTTTACTTTATGGAACTTATATTTGACTTTTTTTTTATTTTTGCTTTTATTTTACCGTCCTCATTCAGATGGACTAAATAGATAAAAAGAAAACTTGCCAGCAGATGTTTCCATCACAGTTTTTCACTAAATAAAATAATTTCTAAAATTTAAACACAGTATTATTGCGATTTACTGGTGTTTCCGTTGCATTGCGTTTAGCCCATAAGTTCATATTTCTGATAAAATCTGATCCTGCGAACTTCATGTTGAGGAGGATGAAGGTACAAAACATTTTGCGTTTAGGAGCGTTTTGCTGTAGTTTGATTTTCACAGATGGAGGTTATTTTGTCCCTTTGATAAACTCTAAAAAAAGAATTTCCATTTCATCGTCTGTCTGTCGTCTTTGTTGTTCTTTTCTTTGTTGTTTTTTAATTGTTTGTTCTTGCTTTTTTGCATTTTTTAATGTATATTTTCGGGAAGAATAGCTGCAGCAATAAACTAAACTAAATTTACCTTCAACCAAACTGGTCATGTGACCCCGCTGCGTTCGCGGAGATGACGTGTTACTGTGGTAGAAGTGTGAACTTACATCTAAAAAAAACCACCTCATGAGATCCTGGAAACCCTAAAGCAATATGAGGTTTTTCAAACTTCTCATGTTTCTCATTTTACGACATTTAGGTTTTTGCCGTATTTTTACGGTTAATGTTTTGAACAGACCAACCTCTACGGTTGGCAAACGAACGTAACCGACCGTGTGCTGAAGTTTTCCTCCAAACCTGCCGGCCACCTAGGGAAACGCTTCGTTGTGTTTATAGTGAAGTGATTTTTAATGAAAGCTGAGGAGCCAAAAGACATGAAGGAGGACTAAAACGCCTCTAATCAGTTTCGCCGTGTCTCGTTGTTGCTGAGCTTTTATTGTTGAAGTAATCCAGACTGCAGGTAATCAGGGCTGAAGTGTTTTCTTTGTGCTTCTTTAACGTAAGTCTGGAAATAATTAAGATTTCTTACTAATTGTAATATAAATCCAGAGCTGAGTTGTGGCTGATTTTGTCGTACCGTGCCAGGCCTGTAGGTGGCAGTGAAACGTTGTCAGAAACGTCCATCCTGCGTTGTCGCATGCACGAGCGTCTTAAACGTAGCGTCTTTCTTTATCAGCGTTGTTGTGTGAGACGGCCTGAGCCTCACGTTGCACCATGAAACTTCTTCTTCAGGTCATTCTGTTGGATTTAAGTCTGACCGTGAACTTTAGAACTTAGGGACAGCAAACAAAATGATACTTTATTAATCTCACAGTGGAGAAATTCACTTGTTACAAAGTAGGAAATGTGCAAAAAATATACTGAGTTTCAGTAACGGGTAACAAAAGTAGAATAAAAGCAAAAAAAGAAAAATAAACTTTACGTAGAAGAAAATAAAAGTCGCCTTCTCTCACCAGTTTCATAAATGGTGCACTTAAAGTGCAGTTTGCACTTTAAGTTTAAAAAGATCATTAAAAAAGTGAAAAATATTTAAAAAGGTTGCCAAAGCCTTAAAACGGTGAGAAAAGAGGTTTTCTGTCCGCTACATAGACCTTTCTAGAACCAGAAACACGTCGGTTAGAAGTCCCGCGTACCTTTAGGAAAACGCTGGTATTTAGCATTTTTATTCGTGAAATGCACCTTTAATAACAAAAGATAAAGGAATAGGCTGCATTTTTTCCAGTAGTTTCTATTCCAGTGTGATAATCTCTAAAACAGAACAGTTTCAGTCTCAGAGGGAAACAGAAACTACGGGTTAAGTTTGTCACACAAACCTGCTGGGATTTTCTCCCAGGAAGTGTTTATTTCCGGCAACCGGTAGAAATATTTTTCCGATCAGGGTTCTCATTTCTATATTTTTACCTTTTTTTTACGTAAAAATACAGAAAACAGCTGAAGCAAACAGTAAAAACGACATCATGGTCGAGGGTCGAAGTCTGCGATCAGTTTAACTTTTCGTTCCCTGCACGGCGTGAAGCCGCGTTACCCGATGCTTCGGTACCTTCGGGTGACGCACTGCTGGCCGGCCGACGCTGAGTTCCCACAATCCTTCACTCTGCGTGGGGGGAGACGCACGCAGACGGAAACGGAGCAGCGATGATAAATCCGGCTTTAGGAAGCCGCTGTGGGAGTCTGCATGTAAGCCGCACAAACAATAACAAAAAACTCCTTTCAGTCTCCAAGGTTTTCTGCATCCATCACGCCTCGGCCGGATTTACCTCCCCTCTGCATCTCCGCTTGTTGCCATGGAGACCCTGGCGCTGTGCTGAGGCGGAAACTACATGAGACAGAGTGAAAAGGACAGAGGATGATGGACTGTGAATGGGGCTTATTGGAACATAGAAATTGATTAAAAAGAAACTAATACGCAGTTTGTGTCACAGGAAATTCATTTTGCATAGTTTTCTCCTTACTGGTCGTAAAATGAGGTAAAACTACGTCAGATGAGCAACAACACGGTCTTTCTTCACTGATTCCATCATCCTGGATTCAGGTCCAACATGTTTGCTTTCTGGTTAGCTTATAAACCAAACAGCAGAGAGGTCGGCAGTCCTTTCTCATTTCTTTGTTGCACCAGACACGCCATCGCTTTCATAGAAACTTTGCACTAAATTTACCTTCATTGCTTTTGATTCATCGTATTTTTCGTTGCTTTAAACAGAAAAACGACCACTTAATGAATAAACACTTCATTCCCATTGAAAATGTTAATTTCAGATGAGATTTAATCCTGAATAAAGAGGCTGGTTTATTTCAGGTTTAATCCTGAATCAGATAATTCCTCTCTCATCCTCTATCATGGAAACCTTCATTCCGATTTAACCCTTCAAAGTTCAGTAAAACTGTGTATATCTCTGGAACGGTAGCGACTTACGTTTTTTTTCTCTGCAAAGAAAACAAATCAAGCTTTAAAGCAGATCTATGCAACTCTGGGTTTGTTTACCATGCAGTGCCACCCCAAAGCTGTAGGGGGAGCTCCATAGCAAAAATAAGCGACAGACGAAGCAGAATGTTGTAAAGCAGAGGCAACTTCCCGTTTGTCTGCGGGACATACAGAAGCTAAGCTGTGTGTTGGAAAGTCAGTGTTCAATCAAACGGTATCGCATGAGCTGAAACATCCAATCATGGAGCTTCTTTTCTGTCACATGGTGTCAAAGATCCTTAGTTGTGGAGATGCTTCACTCCTCCATGAATGAAACTGTGCTGTGATGCAATAATTGATGTTTAAAGATGTAATCTGGTTGGAATAGTGTGTAATTACACACACTGCTGTAATATATGCTGCTACTGGCCCTGCTACTTATTTCGTGCTATTTTTTGTAATTCTGTATTAGAAAAATACTTTGCAAAGAGTAAAATATGTTATGTAACTCATTGCAGACAGAAACTGCAGAAACAGTACAAATAGCGCATCTGAAAAGCAGGTGCTAACTGGAACATTATACGCACAAAGACACCATGAAAGGCTACTGAGAGAACGCAGTTTTTCTATTGTATTAATACATTTGGGATACCAGAGGAGAGGACTGAACATGAATTAAGATCGAAATGAATGGATAATCGATACAGAATCGAATCGTCATCTCAAGAATCAGAATCTAATTGAATCATGAGTTGCTGTAGGATTCACATCCGTGATGAAACGCTCAGAAGCCCATCAGACATGACAGTTTAAAATAAAACCACCTTGTGACATCGTCTCTTCCGGCCTGAAGTCTCTGCAGCTGCATCCAGTTTGTCCTCGCTGCATCGGCTTCCTTCATCATGCAGATCTTCAGCTTTTAACTCCTGACCTCAATCCAGAGCAGAAGCCTCTTACAGCCGGTTCCTCACTGTCCTCTATCTCGTTACACTCCGACCTAACGTTAGCCTGAAATGTTTGGAACTGGCTCAGACCGACCGTTTGGAACCGTTAAAATGTCCGGACCTGCTGGTTTTTGTTTTTTTTTTGTGTTAAAACAGGCAGTAAAGTCAATATTTAGCTTTGAAGTGTCGCCTCTTTGCAGGGCCGGTTCTGGGGGGGCCTAACACAAAGCCTGGGCCCCCCCAATGCCCCCCTCTGCCGAGGGTAAAGCCTAAGGCATTAATAAATACAGACTTTTATGCAATAATTACAATTAGGGATTGGCATATTTAATCTTAATCGATTAATCGTATGCATCTTCAGACTGAAGTGCGTATTTTCCAGTGTAACCACTGAATTAAGCCCATTTAACTGCCACAAGAGTCATTCACATTGTAATAAAAATCTGAAAGAGAAAAACAAACTAGTTTTTTTCTACTTTCATTTAATTTAAATATAGGCCATAAACGTTTAGTGTTTAATTTAGAAATATTAATGATTAATCAATAATCGATTGTTAATTCTCCTTATATAATTGATTAGGACAATTTAATCGAATGCCCATCCCTACTTCCAACCATTGCAATTAATTTGGAAAAGTTGTGTGTCTCAGTTTCCCAGTCAGACCAAACTAATTGATAGTGTTCCACTGAAGGTTAAAGGTGCATTGCGCTGGCATAAATGCTAAATACTGTTATTTTCTTTCCCCATAATTGTCTTCCATCAGCTGGCTTTCTGCTATCAGGATTCAGAATATTTAGCATGTAACACTAGCCTCACCGTTTTATACATTCATAATTGTACATTCAATTTTAAACGTGAACATTCAACTTGGAAGGTCTTTTTTGTATTATATTCTCATAAAAACGCCTCTCTGAAGTTGGTCTAGAACCACTGCTGCTTCTTTGGATCAGATTACATCAGTCTGAGGCAGAATCAGTGAAATATGGTCTGATTTGTCCCGTGTTTGTGAGCATCTCTGTGGTGGAATCTTTGCCCGCCTCGTTAAAAGCAATCCTCTCCTGCTAATGGCGTTTATAGACGCCGTCAGAGTCCGGGACTCCAGCTTCGGAGACGGACTCTTAGCGTTGGCGTGCCTGCATGGTTAACGTACGGGTAACTGTCTGTGGCAGCTGCTTTCTCTGGAACAATAAACTAAAGCTTTTAAATCTATTTGCTGCAGATAATGCAATCAGCTGGGTCACAACGAGAGAAAGCTCCGGGCCTTTCTGACCTCAGTGATGAAACCACGAGTCTCAGGGTCTCTGCTCCGCTTCCTGCTCTGCAGAGGACGATGATGATTGGTTTAGGCCTGATCTCCATCCTCCCCCTTAGACCTTCCCCTCCGTTTTGCGCGATTCTCTTTCGAAGGGAGGGGAAGGACTAAAGGCCTCTAAATACTCAGCGAGAAGCGAGAAATTTGTTGTTGTTCTCGAGACTGCAAGAAAAAAGTTGTATTTTGGCATTTTATCCTCTGTGATACGAGGCGGGGGTTACTGGGGGGGGGGGCTCGTCGGTGTCTCTATGTGCAACGAGCCGGTTGACCCGCTTATTTTTTCATTTTACGTTTTTTATTTTACATGAAACTTGGTAAGTGACAGTGAAGGACGGTGTGGTGGAAACGTTTTTGTACTTTCTCTCCACCTCGATCAGCTGTTAGTTAAAGCTGTTCATTCATCCTCATAAAAGTAAAAATGCGGCAGTCGCTACGTCCCTTCATGCTTTCACACCTTATCTTCGCCCATCTCACATGTCCGGCCAATCACGAAACATTTCTCGGAGCCGCTCGAGAAAAAAGTCAATTTGACACTCGAGAGCAAGAACAAAGTTTTCTCTTCTCGCGGAGTTTGTAGAGGCGTTTAGGGGAAGGTACAAGGCCTGGGATATACTTGCTGTAAACTAAAAAGGCACAGCGCGGCCAAAACAATCACTACCGGAGGCTACCACCAGGGGGAGTCTGCAGCACTGTTCTCTGAAAGTTACAGGTTGCCGGTCCGTTGTATTTCCGGGTTTTTTTCCCCTCATAACGAGTTGAAAATGGACTTCGAAATCCTGGAAGAAGGACTGATAATTTTACCTTTACTGTAGAAACTAAAGGGGAAAAGTGTTGCTGCTGTTAGAGGCAGTAAATATGGCCGATATGCACGTAAATACGGTACGTGCGGTATATTGACCAAAATGGTGCATGAGCATCCCGGGCGGTCAAGTCAATACCGAAGCTCGCGCACGCGCCCCGATACGAGGAGTTTTACGCTTTTACGCAGGAAACAAACATGGCGCCAAAAGACCCTTTTCATAAATAACAACGTTAAAGGGATGATGTGTAACTTTTGGCCACTAGGGGGCTAAACCCGTAGCTTCCCACAGGTCACATGACACTGTTGCAAAATAAAACCGACTCTCTCTGGTTTCCTCAGACTCCATGTTCACCTCTTACTTTGTTCACATTTGACCAACTTTGAAAGAAAAAGCAGCATGAAGCTCCGAACGCTGTTTTAAAACTGCAGAGCAAAGCGGCAGGTCACATGACCCATGGGAGACGGATCCGCTCATGTCTGGTTTCTGCACTCGTCAAACACTATTAATTACCCCAGAAATCATCCATAACTACTCACATTAGGCTGATAATGGGGTCAGAAGTTTAATTTGGGGGGAAATTACAGGTTTAGGACCCCTGGTGGCCGAAAGTTACACATTATCCCTTTAAAAATGATTAATTGTTGTTAAAAACTTTACGTTAAGGTGGATGTTTACCCATGACAGTAAAATGCGCCCTCCGATCGCCCTACGTGTGTTTCGGAAATAAAAAAAGCGATGTCATAATTTGCATAAAGGTTTTAATTGGGGAACATTTAAAATAAAATAACACATCTGCACCATGATTCCCCTTTGATGTGGTGCAACGCTCATGCATCGTCAATCCTCCCTCCTGTTTGCTTCCTCCATGCCCTGAGATCAGTTTTCCTCAACTTCCTGTCGCTGATTGAACTGGAAAAGATGCTCATGAATAAAGTGCAGAATCAGAATCAGAAAACTTTATTTATCCCCAAGGGGCAATTCCGTTCACAGCCTGGTTCGCAGCATGGCACACATAAACAAAACGAAGAACACATCAAAATGTGAAGGAGGCTTGTCGGCGTTTTCAGTTTGTAGAATCCCTGCACTTACTGAAGTTAAGACCTCGGATAGTTTTCTGTCTTTAGGTGCTTGGGTTTGTGTTTGACCAGCATCAGGAATCAGTCTGACTCTCCGGATGTCGCCTGCTGGTGTAAAGCTGCCAATTATCTGCTCTTTTCAAGGAGCTTCTTCCTTTCTCTTCCACTTCCTGCGTTTTGCTGTTTTCAGCTTCCCATTCTGCGGGAGGAACAAAACCTTCATATCTGCATGTTTTTCTCACATTCAGACAAAGGTTCGGATTCACAGAGACGTTCTCGTGTCTTTCCACCAACACAAATTCCACTCCAGCGTCGTTTACTGTGGTGCACACTGGGATTATCCTCAGTTAAGACCATCGGACACGAACTGCGAGCAACACGAACTAGACAAAAGCACGACTTCTTCCCGGTCTGTTGGATTATCCTGCGTGATGTAATGCATGACGAACAGGGTGGGAGAAAATAGATTCACATAAATATCACAGTGTTCTAGTTTGATGATTTTTGAATCAATGTTCTTCTTTAAAAATGCAATTTTTTTTTCCAAAAAACATTTACATTTTGTTTTGTTTTTTTCAACTTTTTTTCCGACATTATTTTTCTTTTTTTTTTTGTGTTACTTGTTTTGTCTGGCATCTTTGCTAGCAGAATGATGGTCTGACTCCTGTGTTGTTGTTTTTTAATGAAAAGAATATATTCTTTTACTTTTTCTAAAGTGAATGAGAATACTTTTCTCTAATTCTGAATTATTTCTTTTGGAATAATTTATTCTGAATTATTATTATTATTTCCATGGAAAGCCAAAGAAGAATACTTTAATTTTAAATAATTTAGTTCAGAATAATTCAGTTGGAATTATTATTTAAATGAAAAATAAAAAGATATTTTTATTCTTTCCA
>JAVQJG010149192.1:0-11006 GCA_036024015.1 Craterocephalus amniculus
CTAAAGCTGAAGCTGAGCTGCGCTGATTGGTTGACGCTCCGCGTCAAGCAGCGAAAGTTCAGATTTTCCAACTCGAGCAGCGGCTGCTCTCGCTGCTCCTGACGCGCGGCGAGAGCAGCCGACGCTCAAACGCCCAAAACGCGCTGCTCAACTGCTCGCTGCGCCTTGACGCGCATCTGCATAGACTTTACATGTAAACCTGACGCTCCCGACACTCTCGGTGCTTTTGGTCTGAACGCACCATAAGACTGCCATAGCTTTGTCTGCCGCTGATTCTTTTATCAGTCTGGAGAGGAAATTTGTTTGAGCTCCTTACAAAGTTCATGGTTGCTGCCCTATACTTAATTATGCTTAGGCTGCAGCTCATATGTGAGAAGATAGCATGTGTTATAAACCTGGTATATTGCTGTGCTGTGCATTTCAGCCAGCCAGCATGCTTAATTTCCACCAGGGTATTGGGGTGTGATAGGACGGCTTTGTGCACTTTGGTATAGTAAACTCTGATCTCTGTCGCATTTCCACAGCTAATAGTACCTTTAGCTGGTAGGTAGGTGGAGTAAGCAATAATGATGGATGTGTCAGATATGCAACAGTATGGTGTCACAGCAATGCAAAATTACAATTTAATTTTTATTAATTAAATTTATTTATCAATTTAATTATTATTAATTAAATTGTAATGAAGGAGAACACAATCCCAGTCAGAGTTTCATCATTTAGAGTCAGATTGGTAGGGCTCTGGCTTCAATAGAAGCCTCCCAAAAATGTAGCATGATTCTCATTGGATATTCAGACATCTTTCCCAGTTTTCCCACGGCAGATGCTTCCTCTGTCAAAACAAGAAATAGTCACATCAGGAAAAACTGTGGACATCCAGAGGATTTTTCAGGTCGAACTACCCTCTTCAAGGTAAAAGGGGGCACAACTCCAGTTTATTGAGGCTTGTTATCTTCCCATTTTATTAGATATTAGATTGTTCATAGACTAGATAGCCTTCTCTTCATGACATCATCTTCACATAAACAGTTTCAGGAGTTGGAAATAATTCAGACCGACGCCATATGAAGTTTCCTTCATTTTACAAAATCCTTCTGTGAATTATACAGAAACGCCAAATAATGAAAAGAAACTGTGATTCAACAGCAGAACCCTTCCAGCTTGAAGGCGATTGGAGAGTTTTGTCTAGAGAATCGGCAATATTCCCACTGTCAAGATTTGCCAAACGTGTAAAGACATACTCCAAGTGCACAAAGTATTCACAGCTAGGAATATTCACCAATTCCTGGCTGTGAGGTATAGCAAACAAAAAAACAAACAAGGAAATTGCCAAAGAGGCACATTTGCAAGGCACAGCATCTCCCTTAAATAATTGTTTGTCTGGTCTCCAATTTTGACTAAATAGGGTTATACAGCGATTCTAAACAGAGCCTCATCCAACGTTCCTGATTCATCCCCTTTTTGTCTGCATTATACAGTACATATACTGTATATGTAACACACACACACACATTATGTTTCTCGTGCTTCGTTGGTGGTCTTCAAAGTTTAATATGAAGTATTAAAAATGGCTGCTTTTTATTTGGAAGTTAAAAGGTGGCAAGTGATAATGGTCAGGCAGTGTGATGGACACCGTGCCAGCCGTTCTGTAGGCTCCACTCTGTGATGCATTCAAGCTTCAGCATTTTCAGAAGCCTCCGTTTAAGTTAGATGATGACCTCTCCTCACAGAGCAGTGGCAGACAGCCTGGTCTCTTTCTTTTTCTCTCCTTTTTGCCACAAGCTGTCATGTCAGTCATTTTGGCTGAAGGCCCTTCAAGATCCCCTGAGGGTCTTGCTCTAATGCGACAGGATGGAAGACATTAACTTAGAATTAAATGTTGAAGGTAAGATGGGGGCAGGGATTTCTGGCTGTCACAGAGCCTTTCGAACCATGTACTGCATTTTTATTTAGCTTTATTTTACAGCCACGGTGATGAGTGGTGAGAGGCAGGTTGGGTGGGGTATGTTTGTGTGTGTGTGTGAGGAGGGGGTAATTAACCTCCCCAGTGGGGGAAATTCTATTACAAACTCCTATTTTGCCATGCAAAGTGTGTTGCAGGAGATGTTACAGGCTGTCGAGCAGAACGCCAGGGCTGTCTGCATTTTAAACCAAACTTCCAATTTCTCCCCCCTATCTTTCTTCATTCTCACTGAAGCTGGAAATTGAGTACGGCACACTTATGTGGAGAGGGAGGGAGGGAAATAAAAGGTAAGCCACATTTCAGCAGTTTAACAAGTTGTTTATTCAGTCTACATTACTTCTACTTCGGTGTGTTGGAGCAGTAGAGGTGTTTGTTCTTTTGGCTGTCATGTAGGTTAAATTCATAAAAATATAAAAATAGGTAGTTCTGTCCAAATTCATGATTGGCACAATATGTGATGTCTGAATTAGGAAATAGGAAGTCCAGTGGTGGTTGAGGAGAGGAGCATAGACAGAACTGAAAAGCATTTAATAGAAATTAAAATAGAGTTTAGCTTTGATATTTATTTCTATCAAATTTTGGATATTATGTACAACTAACTGTCCTGGTCATTTTGAAGACTGGATTGTGATATGGGATCATGGTTTTTTCATGAACATGTCAATATAAATATAAACTTAGGACCAAGACTTGGCCTGATATGTGTAACTTTGAACACACGGTAATGCAAGTACAGTGGATGTTATTAAATGGTGATGGACTGTATTTATACGGCACATTTCCAGTCATGTTGACCACTGAGCGTACTTTTACACACGTCACATTACAGCACTTCTATGTTACATACTAAGAGCTTCATCTTTCCTCTCACATTCATACACACATGAGAAGGCAAGGTGGAGTTCAGTGTCTTGCCCAAGGACACTTCAGAACGTAGTCAGGGCAAGCCTGGAATAAATCCACTGGCTATGCGGTTGGCAGATAACCGCTCTTCCTACAGTTCTAGGAGTTTTCCCTGCTGCAACTAGGGATGCAAATTAATCAAGTATTTCATTCATCGATGTTTTATCTTATCAATCGGTGATTGATGAATTGATAAGCGACATTTTTTCTGAGGAGCTGAAATTCCCTCTGAATCAATACGTTCTCTTCTATGAAAATGCTACCTTAAGATAAAATGCAAATCACATTCCTTAAAGGAGCTAAAAGTGAAATTTTTCACCACTAGGTGGTGTAGGCCTTATGTAGAGCTGTCTCTGAAACCAAAACAAAGCCTGTGACAATCCATGCCTCTCTCTACCGCTCCCCCGACCTGAAACCCATCTCGTGGTAGAGGAAAAAAAGACTTGGACAAGGTGAAATCCCATCAGCCGCTCTGCGAGTCACGTACCAGAAGAAGAGCGAGCTCAGAGAGAGAGAGAGAGAGAGCTGCTGTGTTAAAAGGAGCTAAAAGCGAAAATTTGGAGTTGGAGGCAGGAGCTGAGCGCAGCAGGGAGGGAGGGGGAGTAACAGCAGGGAACAACCCTTTCACACATGGAACAATGCTAATAAAGACATTATTATTATTGTTAGTTTTATTATTATCATTATAAGTTTACCCTAATATAATAAATTGAATTATTATGCCAATGGTCAGAGGACAGCTTCTCTTGCTTCGACAGCTTTGACTGGCATCAAGGGCCCTCAGGTGGGCTGCTGTGGTCCCTAGACCAAACACATGCATTTTAGGTTAACGGGTGACTCTGAACTGACCACAAGGGCCCGTAGCATCTGTGGCTCCATGAGGCCAACTCAGGTTCAACTCAGGACTTTCAGTATAACATGCTGGCTCGTTTCTTACTGTGTTGAATTGCCATGGCAACTGAAGCTGGATACAGTTTTCTGGTGTATAACAGGAGTGATATGGATGACCGTGAGGTCACTGCGCCACATGCGTGCACACAGTGGATGGATTGGCTGTTGCGGGGATGATTCTCAGCTTGCAGATACTGTGTTGTTCATCTCAGACCAGAATGTTTTCAGTCGCCGGTACTACTTTATGTGCTCGAATCATGTGCACACACTTGGTGTTTACTTTGCACACGATTCATTTTCATGCCGCGGTTGGTTTTCAAGCTCACCACTAAGAAAAAACGCCATATAGGCTGTGCTGGTTTAAGCAGGCCATGTTGGTACCAAGGGGCCCTGTTCCAGGGCAGGATGGATCCATCCCTTCACTATGTTCCCAACAAATTGGGTGGCTGTAGTTCAGATGGAAAAACTGTTTCTACCAATGAGAAGCTCATCAATTTCCGGCTTTCCAAAATATGCCGAAGTGTCCTTGAGCAAGATGCTTAACTCCACATCCACACTTTTTATATAAATATGGAATAGAATGAGCTGCTACTTTTAGCTTTGGCATGACGCTCTTTCTCTGCCAATGTGGCTAACTTCTGTAACGTCTGGATTCCGATCGGACAGTAAGAGCGTTCCCCTGGGAATCAGGAAGTTAACCCCATTGGCAGAGAAAGAGAGCATCACGCCAAAGCTAAAAATTAGCCACCATCGCTAAAATGTTCTGGACTCGTCATTCATTTTTATGGACTTGAAAGGGGTAAGTCCGACTTCCCCCTTTTACAACATAATGTACCATGTAGAAAACATGTTTTCTTAGAAAGGTTAAAATAATATAAGGTATGGCTCCTTTAAGCTGTTACTCAAGCCCAAAGTCGACTTCCTGTAGCCTTTCTACCATCCTAACCAGTCTGCCCACTCTCCTCTGACATCAACTACTGGATATTTTCTCTTTGTCAGATTATTCTGTTAGGTTGGATGTAAAAATCCCTATAGATTCACAGTTGATCATTTTTAGATAATTGCTGGATCTGTAATGTTGAACATAGAGAAAAGTCTTCGTTAGCTCAAACAGGTTATGGTTGGCTGCTCTCATCCACCAAGATGCTTCCAATCAAATGTGCAGAAAATGATTTAACTATTCATCACTAACTGTCCATTCTGTCACCTACCCGACACCATGAACCCATATAATACAGTAGCCTGCAAAGCCTGTTATGTAAACTTGTATCATTTAAACATCTCATCAAATGATGGTTTTACAGTTGTGCAAAATGTGATCATGCATCAAGCCTTTGCTGGACAAATCTAAATGAAATGACACACTGTTAGAGAATCTTCACAGAGCCCTTGGTGAATGAGCATGTCCTCTATTACATTTCCTTTTAAGCCTGAGAAATTAGCAGATGTGTTCAGCATTGTTCTGCAAAGTGCCTTCCTGTCTATCAGCTCTGGATGGGAAGCTGAGTACTGAAAGGCCACTTTACAGTGAGAATAGCAGGAGTCACAGAAAAGGAATTAAAAAGGGTGGGTTTAATGGCCTCAAGAAAATTGCAGGCCACATGAGACTTTCCTTTGGTTCTGCTTCCCTGGAGCTCTGAGTGACAGCTCCGGTTTTGCAATTGTTTTGTCCCCCTGACAGTGGAAACTGTTTTTTACTCCATACCTTTGGAGAAAGCTAAAAATCTAACTTCCCCGTGACAAAACTGGCTCTTTATGCAGGACAAATGTACCATTCACAACCTAATTCAGTATCCAAGCTGCAGATTGTTACCACTGAGAGGAGTCACTGTGTCCAGGGATTTAGTGTACGGAGAAGTTACAAAGAAGGCAGCTCAGTCACATTTACACATGAATTTGCCCATGAAGTAATATTGTGTCACTTTTGTGAGCTGTCATAGAAATGCGAGAGAGAAATGTTGTGTTCACACTGCATATAGGTTTGTGCACCATTTAACACAACTCGGTGTGTTTGACACTGGAATAAAAAACCAGTTTGTGTATTACAACTACACCACAACATGCTCCAGATGACGTGCCTGGAGTCATTCATAGTGGTTAGCAATGAAAAAGGAAGCAGGATACGTCACAGAGCTGCTTGGGAGGAACTAAAATAACGGTTTTCAGGAGTCAATCGTATTTGAACATGTGTTTACTCCAACAACCAAACATCGATGTGGGTGACTAACAGGTGGGAGAGGCTCTGCACTGGGAGTCAACAGGTTTGTGTCTTGGACAGTTCATCCAGAAAAGAAAGAAGCACACAACACTATCTTCCAATTAACCAAATGTGTAAAGGACGATCACACGACTTTTGAGGGAACCTAAACCATATTAGACCTGGGGGGTATTCCAGAAAGGAGGTTTAACAAATTGTGTGATAAGGCCTTTGCCTGAGGTTGCTGAATACTGACATCTTACCCTGGTCTGTCAGTTCTAAAACCCTGGCTATGAAGGCAAACCAATGAAAGGCGTTGTGGCAGTGGAGGATTTCCAGCAAAGTTAATGCAGATCTTAAACACATGGTAGCCTCCAGTTGGCATATGTTATCTAATTACTAAGTTTAATAAGATTATTTTGTTATATTTCATTTTACTGTATTATTTTAGGCTATTGTAAGCAGATACAACCTCTCAGCCCAGAGAAAACTATAAAAAATGCTTCTGAGTGATGAGAATTTCTCATCAACACCACAGACTCTCCGGTGGCCAATCTCCGGTGGCCAATCATTTTCAATCGATACAAAGTGGTTTACCTATTTCACAGCCAGGATGGAAGACAGATTTTGGGCAACTGCTACAACCCCTGCGGAGGAGCTCGTGGTGAGAATCAACTAGTAATGGAGGGGATCCTGGAGGATGACATCCTTAGATGACCGATCGGCCAAGATGACTGAAAGAATATTCACCTACCCGTTCGCCTCACGGTTAAAGTCTAAAGGGCTCCTTCGGTTGACACTGACTTAAAGAGCCTGATGTCTCAAAGGGATGAGGCTAAAAAGGATGCTGTCCTCTGCTTCAGAAAGACACAGAACAATGTTTTGGACTCTAAGGAATTACAGGCCCAAAGTTAACAGGGTAAATAAGAAAGCTATGGGGACATTATTGTAGCAATATTGTCTACAAATGCGTGTATTGAGTTACAAATGCATGTGGAGAGTTGTGTGTCCGTAATTAATTTGTGTTCACAGTTGGATTTGCAAATGCGTAAATAAATCCACAAATGTGTGATGAGATTTGTGTGTCTGTACAAGAATCTGCAAATGTGTAAAATAACTTGTATTAAACCTGGTTTGCAAATGTGAAAAAAAATCCACAAATCTGTATTGAAAGATGCAAATGTGTAGACCAATCCAAAAAGTTCAACGTTTAGCTGTCCATTTAGCAGACCTATTGCATTCTGCCTGGCCTCTGCAAATTGTAGGAAGATTACTTTTACATTGATTGAACACCATTATTCCAACATGCTTGTAGATCTAGCCATTCCACCTGCTCTGCAATGACACAGATGTCAGAGTTGACATCAATATCCTCACTTCAGTGTGGCTTGATGTGATCGACCGCGAGATTTTGATTTCAAGACTTGTTTATTATGGTTCTTTTTTGCTGTAAGTCCAATTGTACAGGAGTATACTTCCTACATATAATAGATTTTAGTTGGTGGTATTCTAAGAATTTATTGCTGCTGACTCCATACTGTGAGATTATTGTGCCCAAAGATACAAATTTTTCATTTTCTATTATCTGTCCTAACTGCTCTATTCCTGTATTCTACCAATGAGTGAAGTTTATCATGTTTTTGTTCTGCAGGATATCGGGGTTGTTCCAGATGGGTGTCAGTCTACATGCAAAAAGTGACAGGTGGCCGTCTGACAGGTGGCTGCGCAGGTGTCCTGGTGGTCCCACTTGTTCCAACAGATGCACCGGACCCATGTTTCTTTAGGGCAGCTGTTTGAAAAGGGCTACACACACCAAACAGAGTCTTTGTCTGGGGATGAATCCATAACTGTCCTTCCTTCCTTTGTTTTTATTGAGGCCTTAGATCTTCCTTTCAGCTGGAGAGAACGGGGTTTTTCATCCTCGGCTCAGTATCTGCCTTTTTCCTTTCAGTCCTCTCCTTCAGTCAGGTATGGGTGAAAATGAAACTAATAATAATTTTTTTGAGATCGTCCTCCTGGGTCGCCCCGGAGGGCTCCACTGCACCCAGAGCTTGTGCTTGTGTGAGGCCTGTTTTCTGCGTCATTTAGCTCCATTTCAGGTACAGGTGGGAGGGAATTGAGATCAGCAGCTGGACTGGGGTCAGAGTTGGAGGGTCAGTGCCCATGGGCCGGGTCCATGGACTGCAGGCAGTGGGAGAAATAGCCTGGAGTTGTTAGCATAATGATGTCATTCCTCTGTGGTACAGTTCAGCCCATCAACCGACAGGCAGGAGCTGCAAGTCCCCCAAATGTTCCTCCTTCTTCTATCCACAAGCATTTGCGTTTTCCATCTACCCAAGGGAAAATCAAGAGTTGAGAAACTCCATCACATCCTCCAGGTTGGTGAGGAACTGATCCAGTGTGTTTAATAAAAACACAGGTAGGTGCAAGACTGGCGGCCTCAGATGGCTGGATTTCCTTCTGGGGACTGAAACTTGGGTAAATGGTGGCGAGCTTAGCCCATTGTCTGAGCTCGTTCCTCCTGGATGCAACTTGCCCAATTCTCCGAGGTGGAGGGTTAGCCTCTGTTTTTAGAAATAGTTTTAACAGTCAGCAGTTAAAACCTGAAGTTTACTCTAGCTTTGAAAGGCAGCTTTTCTATTTCAAGTCTATTTTATCTGTTTTATCTCTCCCTTTGCTCTCGAAAATAGTCGCTCAGTTAAAGGCTACAACATGTAACCTCCCACTCGCTTATTCAAAGAGGTCTTTGAGACTGTTGGCCCAAGTGTGCTACCTCTGATTAGCCAGTGTTTGATATCAGAACTGTTCCTACTGCTTTTAAGAGTGCTGTCGTTCAGCCTCTTTTGAAGAAACCAAATCTGGATTGTACTGTCTTATCAAATTTTAGGCCAATCTCAAAATTATCCTTTTTATCTAAGATTCTGGAGAAAGTTGTTTTTGCTCAGCTTCAGGCTTTTTTAGAAGCTCATGGGATAAATGACGTATTCCAGTCGGGTTGTAAAGCCCTTCATAGCACAGAGTCTGTTTTATTAAAGGTTTTAAATGATTTTTTACATTTTACTGACTCTGGGGAGTCAGCTATTTTAGTTCTTTTAGATCTCAGTGCCGCTTTCGACACTGTTGATCACATTTTATTGTTTTGCTTCAGAGTTTTGGTATTAAAGGAACTGTGCTCAAATGCTTCAGGTCTTATCTTACAGACAGAAATGTTAATATTGGCTTGTTCTCGTCTTCTTCAGCCCCCCTTACTTGTGGGGTTCCCCAGGGGTCCATTCTGGGTCCAATTCTGTTCTCTCTTTATATGCTTCTCCTGGGTTCCAGTCTTAGGAAACATGGTATCTCTTACCACTGTACGATACTCAGATTTACATTCCCCTGAAACAACAATCCCAAACTCCCCTAACTCATTGATACAATGTCTGCAGGATATTAAGTCCTGGATGGTGCTAAACGTTCTTAGACTAAATGAAAGTAAGACAGAAGTTGTGTTCTTTGGACCCCCTAACCACCTTTCTAAGCAGACTATTAACCTTGGTCCCTTTCTTCCTAACAAAGAACCTTTGCGAGAAATGTCGGTGTTATCTTTGATGATGCCTTGTTATTTGACAGGCACATAAACTCTGTGGTGAGAGCCAGCTTCTTCCATCTTAGAATCCTCTCTAAAGTCAAGCCTTTTGTGTCTTTCTCTGATCTTGAGAAGCTCATCCACGCCTTTATTTCATCTTAACTGGAACCTGCAAGAGAGACCGCATCACACCTGCGTTAGCCTCCCTGCACTGGCTTCCTGTTCATTTAAGGATTGATTTTAAGATTTTATTGTTTGTTTTTAAATCCTTAAACGGGTTAACTCCCTCATATATTTCAGATCTTGTGAATCCTCACACACCCTCTCGATCATTGACATCTGCAGATCAGCTCCTTCTTGCTGTCCGAAGATCCAGACTGAAGCAGAGAGAGGACAGAGCTTTTCCAAATTATGGAACAGCCTCTCCCTCCACATCAAGACCTCAGAATTTGTTGTTGTTTTTCAAGACTCATTTTTATTCTCTTGCTTTTAAACCGGACTGAGTGTTGGCATTGTTGTTGTTATTATTATTTATTTATTTTGTAACCATATTCATGTTTATTATCATTTGTGCAGCACTTTGGCTGACACGTGTTGTTATTTGAAAGTGCTTTATAAATAGAGTTGACTTGACTTGACTCAGGAGTCTTTAGTAAAAGTAATGGGTGTTTTCAGAAAGCCAGAGAAGCAGTTTGCCCCGGCTAGCTTATTCTCAGCCCAGTTTGCGTGTGACATCGCTGTGGACTATGATGTAGACAAGTTTATGATCTTCAACAGAAGTGTGTCCAAAATAAATACCTGAGTTAATGATCTAATCCAGTTGTTCTCAAACCTTTTCAGCCATGACCCCGGGATAAGATCCGTTGGTGGTTAATGTGTTAATGTGCAAATTTTAGATTTATCTCTGCACTAAAGGTTTAATTTTGACGTCCCTGACACAAATCCCAAATTTATTTGACAAATGTTGTTTATATATATATTGTTTTATAATTATCTGGCAACCCCTTAAAATTATCGTGTGACCCCCATGAAGGTCCCGACCCCCAGTTTGAGAACCGCTGATTAAATCTACCAGCTGATTCTCCTGCTCCTCCCTGAAAACTAAACTATTTCTAACATACCCTACGGATATTAGCAATGGGTGAATTTCATCTCCAGCTACCTCTGATGGACTCATTTTATTGCGGTATCTTGCCAGTGTTTGATAATTAATTTGAAATTCATTTGCAATGCTTCTCATAATTTCATCCAGCAGCTTCACCGCTCTGACTGCCCGAAGCGTCACATCAGGGGGTGACTGGCCGTTGCTCCTCTTCCTGACAAATTTCCCGCTGAGGTTTCTATCTATAAAGAAAGAAAGCAGGTATATTCCGACAATGGGTGGATGTCACATACATATGATAACTGTGATTTATTTTGCTTTTCTGCATGTAGAAAGCTTTGTAATTCCACTGAAGTACAATCAAGTTAAAATGCATTTAAAATCAAAA
>JAVQJG010149206.1:0-29383 GCA_036024015.1 Craterocephalus amniculus
ATTTAATACCTCATGATATCACATTGAAGACTTTTTAATACTTTTTAAGGGCCTTAATTTTGCCACAATCAATTTATCAACTTTTAATACTTTTTAAGACTCCGCGGACACCCTGTATACATAGTACATAACGTACATAGTAGAGCATGTCTGTCCATCCTTCCATGGTGATGCACTGGAAGACAGTGAGGACCGCAAACAGGATGTTGTCAAACTGCGTGATGCCATAGTTTGGTCCAAGCCAGCCGTCCGTACATGTTGAGCCATTTCCACACAATCGGGACGGCTCAGCGTGGCCACATGGGTTATCATCCACAAGTTCCTCTGATCAAAGAAAGAGAAATAGAAGGAGTTGAGAATACAGTAAGCCATATTTTAATCATAAAACAGAAGCATAATAATGTGCTACGGTATAATAGTTCTATATGTTCAAGAGGCTTCTAATGCTAGACTAACAGGCCTATTTTAAAGCGAACATATTGACTTGGTATATTACATTTACCCCCCTCTCCCCGCTATGATTTAGCTATTTACAGCAGCATGCGATACATTAGATTAACTCTCCAAGTCAAGTGTCCTGGCTGCTTGCAATCATATGGCAGTGCACCAGCATTTACATTAAAATCCCTCCAAACTGAAGGAGGTAAATGGATTTCAGTCAGCTGTTTTCCCTGATGGGATATGACATGTTGGATGAAAATAAGTCCATCCCGTTGAAGGCAGTGTCATTGCCAGTCCTGTATCATTCCTGGCAAGTCAAATAAAAATCTTTCCTTTTTAAACATTTTATTCCCAGTAAAAAGATTAAGAATTAAAAAGAACAACAACTTCATCACATATCTGAGTAACTGATGACAACAATGGTTCGCTCGGTGGTTTTACTCTTACTTGTAATGTCATCATAGCAGGCTGTGTGAAATTTTCCCATGTAGAACTCCAGGCCGATGATGGCAAACATGAGGATAGCCACAAACAACAGCAGGCCAATCTGAAGCAGGGGGATCATAGCCTTCATAATGGACTTGAGCACAACCTGCAGGCCTGGAAGAAAGAGAGAGAACATCCAGATGAGAAAGCTGGAATAGGTTCAGACTTTTTTGAAGTAGCTCATTAGCAAACTCACCAAAACCACATTTCATTAGGACAAAACATTCATGAAATGTAATAAAAAATACAGCAAAAATAAATAAATAAATGTTTTCCTCCTTTTTTTAAAAATGAAAATAATCATTAGAAAATAATGACACGTTCCTGAGGGTGATGGCTGCTGGCAAGAATGACCATGGTACCTTTCTGTCTTGTGCTGGCCTTGACGGAGCCGCTCACTGAACAAGCTATTGTTGAAGAATTGTCTTTTATTTTCAGCAGCTTGTCCAGCATCCTTTTCTGGAGTTATCCCCAGCACATAACAAGCTTTCTTGATTAGTTTGTTCAGCTTTTTTAAGACTCTGGTTCTGGTGTCACTCAACAGATTGTGCTGTCAGACATGTGCAAGATATAAAACATCTTGATGCAGACATTAAATGATTTCAGCTTTCTTAAGAAGTACAGCCAGCTCTGTCCCTCCCTTTACTCCCGATCCCCCTGAAGTCAACAATCACTTCTTTTGTTTTGTCTGTGTTCAAGAGGGGGTGACTCTCTGACAAACTGATGGAGCAGTTCTCTGTACTCAGCTTCTTCTCCATCACTGATACAGCTCACAACTGCAGAGACATTACAGGTTTTCTACAAATGACAGGACTCAACGTTATATTGGGAGACTGAAGTGTTCAGTGTGAAGACAAGTGGTGAGAGCACAGACCCTTGTGGTACTCCTGTGTTGCTGATCACCATCTCAGACAAACAACCTTTCATTCTTGTAAACTGTGGTCTGTTAGCTAGCCATAAATCCAGGTGGCTGTGGAGGTATCCACCTGGAATTTATGGAGCTTCTAACATAATAGGGAAGCTTAATTGTATTAAAAGCACATAAGAAATTAAACAACATGTTCCTCAAAGTGCTGCCTGTGCTTCCTCTTTGAAGCAGGTAGATGATGGCGGCTTCAACCACAAGCCTGTTATGATAAGCAAGCTGATATGGGTCCTGAAATGTGTTCACTTATTTACTGAGACTTCCATGATGTGAGATATTCGTGTTGTTCTGCTGGAGCTGACTTTCTCAATTTTTAGCACTTTAAAAGGTTAGTCTGCTTTTGGGAACCACAGGGTTGCATACCTCCTTCTTGCAGGTAATGGGGATCTGTTTGCTTCCACAGGGCAAGATCTGCAGGTCACTAGAAAAAAAACCTGCCTCTTTAAGTCTGAGGCCATGGTTCTTAACCAAAAAGGCAGAAGTGAGTCATCGCCTTAGGAGGGAGTTTAAGTGTTTTAGTGGGGATGCAGCCAGAGATGGACAGACGGATTGGGGCTTCGTCAACAGTAATGAGGGTGTTGTACTGGTCCATTGTGGTGAAAAGAGAGCTGAGCTTATAGACAAAGCTTTTGATTTACTATTTTGTTCCCGCCATCATCAATAGTAATGAGATTTGGGTAGTGACTGAATGAATGAGATCGTTAATAAAACCGGATGAAATGATCTTCCTTTGGAAGGTGCCCAGGCTCAGGCTGAGAGTTTGGGTGAGGAGTATTCAGAGGGAGTTTTGCATGAGGCCACTGCTCTTCCAGTTCAAAAGGAGTCGGCTTATGTGGTTTGGGCATCTGATTAGGATAAGAACTGGAAACCTCCCTTTGGTGGTTGTCTGGACACATCCTACTGGGAGGTGGCTTCTAGGGCCTGGGCTTGCCTCATAAAACCTTTTGCTTCTTAAGTCAACCTCAGATAAGTGATCAGTCAAATTAATTTGAAATTCTTTTTACATCGCAGCAGCTCTTTTATCCACAGACATGAGTAAATATTAACAGGAAACAATAAAACAAACAAAAAAATGAATCAAAACTAAACTGCAATCAGGAAAACAGCATTTGATCTGGAATTGAGCTGCTTTTTCATCTTTGTGCATCAGAGTTTACTGATGCTAATTGAATTGTGTCATTTTTATCTTATTGAGTTGTAAAAGCTGTATCTATAGTTGGACAATAAAACCTTATATTTACTATTCGGGTTATGGGGTCATAAATTAGACAATTAGACAATTAGACTGTTTTTGCATGGTTTCTAGGGTTGGTAAAAATCGTTTTTAACCAGAATCGAGATTTTTGTTCATCAAGATTCAGAATCGTTTCAAAATTTCCAAGAATCAATTTTTTTAAAAGGCTAAAAAATTATTAGCTTGACTTTCAAAGCTGCTGTTAAGTGACAAAGACATGTTAAACTTTGCCAGCTTAGCTAAGTTTAAACCGTTTTTAGATGAAAATGATCTTTTTTTTTTTTCAACTAATGAAACAATTCCTAAGAGCTGTTTCTGGTTTATATAAGAACAGAGTTAATCAGCATGTTTTGTTACTAAAAGAAGATCGAATGTGAATTAAGATCGGTCTGAATCTAGAATCGATACAGAATTGAATCGTTACCCCTAGAATCGCAATCAAATTGAATCGGGAGTTGCTGCACGATTCACACCCCAATTTTCAATCAGATAATAAATTACACTCATACCGTGCATTTTTACAATAACTTATTCACAGAAAAAAATGAAGAGAAAAATAAGACACTGAAATTGTTCTTGCTTAGCAAAGCCTATGAAATAGAATTAACTATTTACAATGAGCCACATGATTAGTTAAATTCTGCTTGTTCTTTATTGACATAAACAGTATTTAAACCTAAACCCCGTTCAAACACTTGACACATTTGACCTGCAGCACTCTTGCTTCATATAGATGATCACACAGTTGATTTAGTTTCTCATTTTAATCAGCTTTGGTTGGGGCAGTTGTGTTTTTCAGCCTGGAACAGATTTGTAACTGTGAATATTCATCTGATGTCAACCACATTTGTCAATCACTTTCAGGCCAGATTGTCAGAAAAAATACCCTGGTTGTGTTGAAGCTGCTGAAGGTCCTGAGTCACTAAGCAAAAAACTTTGATAGAAGGTGACTCGACTAGTTTCCATGAGGACCATAGTGGTTGCTTTCAGGTCCAAATAATCAAACTATACTGATTGATAAAACGTGTATGGAAGCAACAGTTACTTAAACTTGTTATTGTTTATTGTTACTTAGCTATGACAATCAATGTAACCAAACAACAAAAAGAAACACTTACTGGGAATTCCAGACACCAGTTTTAGCGGTCGCAACACCCTAACAGCTCGAAGTGTCCTCAGATCAAGTTGAGACCCCACAGATGACAAAATCCTGCACAGAAATAGAAAGCAAGGTTTGACACTAAATGTATTTTGAATCAGTCACATTTGTCCAAGTTATTTAAAACTCGGCAAGTTCACAGGTTTGTAAAATAAAATTATGATATTATACTGTATACATGTAGTTTTAGAGACCAAAAGGAATATGCTTATTGTTAGAAACTGCTGCCAGATACCACATTGGCTTTTTATGCGACTTTAATGTGTGGGAGTGTGTGTATATGTGTGAGGGTGTGGTGTAAAGTCAGCCAAGGTTGGAAAATTCCCTGCTCTTGCTTTTACGGGAGTGGAAAGCAAGGTCTGTCCAACAGCAAGAGGGCAGAGGTTTGGGGGTGTAGAGAAGGTTGCAGAGGAGGAGGAGAAAGAAAAGAATTGGGGAGATGGGAGGACTTGACTTGAGGTGAGACATCTGATAATGAAAAATATCACAGGAATATCTCATTTTCTCCTTTCAATAAAACTTTGATTTAAAAAACAAACAAAACCAAGGTGTCCCAAAGCAGAGTTTTGGTTACATTTTTGTTCATTCATTCATCCATTGTTCACTGTTTATATTCTATATATCATTCTAATCATGTCAGAACGATAATATTATTACTACAGAAAAAAAGGAGAAAAAAAAGTATAACAACCCATCTAATCAGGGATTATTAAATAATATAGATATTAGTGGACATCCAAATTACAGTTAAAGTGTGATGCCTGCAACTATTCACTTGATGCATTCACAATATGTTTTCCATCAGTCTCCATACAATGTAGCAATAACTGAATGTCAGTTTGACAAGAACATGACTAAAGTAGAAGCACTGAGAGAGTGCAAAGCTCTGACAAGCCATAGGGCTACTCACTTGAGAAAAATCCCAAAAGGCCCAAAAGCCCACAGAGTACCCCACACTCTATTTTTTCAACCTTCCAGATCACCAGATCAAGAATATCAACATGATCCAGGTCGAACAATCTTGGGTTAGAAAATATGTGATGCCATCTTGTTTGCTTGTTAGGTTTTTTTTCAGGGATTTTGGGCATTATCTGTAGAGTTTGAAGCTGCAATGGTAAAATTATCCACCTCCCAATAGTAAGAAATCCATTAAAAACTCGTTGGATCAAGACAATGAGCCAGATCAGCCCCAAAATATGATCACTGGTCCTTTATTCCATTTCTGACATTTACTGAAAGGTCACTTTTTGAGTTATGTTGCAACGGACAGACAGACACACTACGCCATCGAAAACATAATTTTGAAAGAAATTAACAGAAGCAGAAAAATGAAAAGTGAACAATCTTGGCAAGATGCTGTGGCAGTATTAATCTGGAGCTGTAACTAGAAGATGGCCTGCTGCCGGTTTTGGACATGGAGGAGACATGCACTGACTGAATGCACTAAACACGTGTGTCCTCTACCAGAGCTACATTGATGCCAGAATTACCTGCTCTGCATTCACTGAGCTCTCTGCATGTGATACGAGAAATCCGCAGACATCCAAAGCTCCGTTCAAAAAGACTGAAAGGATAGAAAAATGTGGCCTCTGTAAATGCCACTTTTATCTATTTGTTTTCTTTAAAGGATGAGTTCGTTTTTTTGCAACCTGGACCTATTTTCTAGCATGAAATATGATCACTTACTCACCCAGACAGGTTTGGTTTAACTTAAACTCCTTCGGGAGTATTTAGATCCACTGGCAATAAGCGTATATCAAATATAATGGAAGTGAACGGGACCAGCTCTCGCACAGCCTCTAAGTAAGGCAATTTTTGCCACAAAACTTCTTCATTTCACCAATGTGAGATGGATCGCCACAAAAATGCAACTAGGATCGGACCAGGGATTCATAACAACACATTGGTGAAACGAAGAAGTTTTGTGGCAGAAATTGCCACAAAAGAATTACACAAAAACTGTCTGAGTAAATGATCACATTTCATGCTAGAAAATAGGTCCAGGTTTAAAAAATAATAACTTAACCTTTAAATGCTGCATTCGCAGGTTGTCAAAATGACCCCCTCTGGTGGTTCTTGGGAGTTTTGGAATGTTTACTAAAAAATCCTCGATTCAGACAATGACCCCGGTCACCCCCAAAAAATCATTTGTTCCTCGCACCATTTGGAAGATTTTCTGAAAATTTAATCAAAATCCTTCCATCACTTCTGGAATTACATTGCAAAAAATCTGATAGACCTAGATAAACCTCTGTTAACATAACCTCTGCACCTTGGCTAAGGTGTTATTATAATAATAATTAATAATCATTATTATTACACGGACAACTGAACAACATTATCATTACCAGATACCTGAGCCAGGGTCTACATTTAAACTCTACACAAAGGCCAAGGTTTGTGAAGTGACATCAAAATCTGACATAAATTAAGCTTAAGAAGTGGATGTTGCGAAGCATAGCATTAGGGAATAGGACAAAACAGAACTATATTTATGACATTAAAAAATAATTTGCACTTCAACTTTTTCTTCTTTTTACTTTGGGGGGGCTTAAAATCTTCATTTGTATCATTACTGTATTAAAGTTTCTTGGAAGACACAGCAATTCATTCAGATTAAAACAATGGTGTCACAACCACAGGAATAAGGACCGGAAGTATCTCCATTTGGGCATTCTTTTTTTGTTCCATTGTACAAAATCCCTCCACCAGCTCTCCACAGGTTGGTTGCTAATTCCGGTAAGAGGTCATTTATTAAGAGACACAGCACCGGCAGCCAAGCCTCTCATTCCCTCAATGGCTTTTTAACTGCCACAGCCAAAGGCCATGCTGCAGATCTGAAAAAGACAGACGCTCAGCAAAATAAGTAAACCGCATCAGTCTGACCAGCTCTGTGTGAATAAGGCCAAACAACAAACTAACTGCACAATATTTTCACGAGTAGCTTTAATGTAATTTTTAAATATGGCATGTATATATATATATATCATTTGACTTTTACTGCCCTTCGTCAAATAATGCCAGATTTTGCCATGAATGTATACTTGATATGCACAAATTCAACCCCACTGCACTGATGTTAGCCAGTTAGCCATAGAATGCACTTCATGTGGATTCTGTTACCAAGTTTTATGATTTTGTTGCATTTATTCACAATACTCTGCAACAATTAATGCGTAAAATGAATAAAATTAAAGAGATGCGATTATTATGCTTTTAGTAAATATGGATTGTAATATTCCTGCACATCTCTGCCATTTATTCCTTCACCTTTATTTGTGTTTCTGTCATTTTAATTCCACTATTTTTCCTGTGTATCTCAGTTTAATTTGTCTTGAAGGGATCCAATATTCATTTGTGCAAGACAGTAGCCTCCCCTCCTGCCAGACAACTCAAAGTTCCAGTTTGCACTCACCCCTGGTAACAGCTGAGCTTGCCCACAGTGCTTCGTGATGGCCAGTAGATGGAGCAGTGAGTTTATGGCCGTTTGTGTGTAAAAATGGGGTGAAAAAAAGAGATGCATGTAGGATTGTTGGAAAAAACAAGTAAACAACCAGATGTAAGATTAAAAGAGGAATTAGTCAGTTAAGTGGAATCAAAAAGAATAAAACTAAGAGGAGATTAAGGAAGAAACTTTGGTAGATATATGGATAAGTAGGGTATGATTTATTTGATTAATCATGATGCTTTTTGCCATTAAATTATACTGAGGTGCCATGATAGGGTTCTTCAATATGCTGAATTTTCCTACAATATCAAGGACATTTAGCTAATTAAAAGGAAGCTGTTACACTCACTGAAATTGATTTTTGTAAAACTACATGAAATAAAGAAAAGATGACATGTACAATGCAGGTATCCCTCAAACTACTGGTGCTCATGGAAGGCAACGCTGAAATAATGTCAGTGCATAGATATCAAACCAATATGTAAAAAATGCAGCTACATCACCGACATGTTAATGTTGGAAAAATACAAGAAAAAAAGTGAAAATGGTTCCTATTTAACATGAATCAATAAAAACCATCAGCGATAACAGTTGAAAAACTGAAATATGTGGACGGGAGAAAGACTTGTTAGACTAACAACTAAGTTACAGATCAGTCATCTCACCAGAAAACTTTTCTTGCTGAAAACTGTGCTTTGTCACAAAGGCCATGTAGTTTGGCGACTCCTAAATGTTTCCATTCCTCATGGGAAGTGTTTGTGGCCCAGCATTTACTAAAGTGTGAGACAACAAGATGGTGACCTATAAGATGCCGCCATGCTGACAAACTGAAACGTTGACGCTGTAAGAGACTGGGTAAAGAAATAGTGACTGTACGACCTTTTCAGCTTTTTCAGTGTCCTTCCAGGGCATTTCACAGGCATCGACTCAGGCTATTCTGTTGTCATCAAATCAGTATTCATACAAGCCACTTTATAACAAATAATAGCCTGGCTAAGGAAAACCAACAGAGTGCTACAAATCTTGACTTTGATCCAATTCCCTGCACTGAACAGGCTGGCGACACTAGGAAGGAAAAACTCCCTTTCAACAGGAAAGAAAAACCTGTGGACAAGCCTGGCTCAGGTAGGGCAGCCATCTACCTTCACCGGTTAAGGTGGAGAGCACAGAAAATGAGATTTTACTGCAAAATTATATTTTCTTTATTAATTTTTCTATATTTATATTTTCTACAGCTGTCCATACTGCAACTATGCCATGTCGGGCTTTTTCAAATTGACTCTAGTAATTGTCTCGAAAATGTGTTGACACCCATTCAAAACATGTCTGGTTCTTTTATGAGATTATGTCAAAACATTTCTTTTCCAATTCACTAGCTGTAAGCTCTCTGATCAATGCTCTGGTGGTTAGTTTCTAATAAATGTCTTTGTGTAACTAGTATTAAGTCTCACTAGTACACATTTTCCCTCCCTAGGTCTAAAATATATTCTCTTCTGGATCCAAAAATCAAGACTGATAATGACCAAAGTCAAGACTCCAAAACAGAAGTTCATAACTCAGGGATTCATGCTACTGTCTCTGCATCATTCCTACTATTGTTTCACATTAAAAACTGCCACAAAATTGAAGAAAAAAAACTTCTAATGTTAGCAAACGTCTTCTAGTATCTCTAAATATTGAAGCTGACTGACTTTTGTGTTCAAAACAAATCTGAAACATGATTTTCCCTTTGGGAATATCTGCTGCTGGTTAGCTTGTATGGGACATTTTGCTGAGAGAAACTGAATCCGGTTTCCTCTTGGGGTGAGGGTCACTTGCCCCTGCATATGCTGTTTGGTCATGTTTCTCCTTTGATGAGACACTTCTTAAGTGAAGTGACTGGTCTCTAGCAGGACGGGTACAAGAGGTCACTCAAAGGTTTGTGCATGTAAGTATTGGGAATAATGATGAGAATCTTAACTCTTTTAAAACACCTATGACAGATTTTGGACTAGAGTGATAGACAGTGCTCTCAGACACCATCATCATTGCTGTTTTTTTTATTTCTCTGATTTCTTCTGATTGAATACTAATCATACTTCTGAATCATATCCTACAATGTCGCTATTCCCCCTTTTGGTTGTGCTTCAACACAAACATTATGTATTCCATATTAATTACCTAAATTCTTTCTAATGACAGATACAGGACAATTATACAAATACAGGACATAATATGGGAGAATGTCATTACTAGACAACACTGGAGAGTCCCTTATAAAATACAAACTGGGAGCATAGAGACACAATATCCCTTAGGAGACACAGAGCATAAGAAAGACAGCTGATTGAAAAGAGTGATAGTCCTGTGTGCCAAAAGTGTGAGATTCAGTTGCTGAGCCTGAGAAACAGTAGATCTCTAAGAAGAGACAGAAGGAGAAAGACAGAGAGATGGAGAAACCCTCCAGAGGGAGGTTCTCCGCAGTGGAAGAAGGTGTTTGGATGGTGATGACAGAGACTCTCACTGTTGGGAATCGCCTAGCCATCAACCTGTAAAGCAACACAAACGCCATTTAAACTGCACTAACAGTGTGTGAATCTGTCAAAGGCTGAACCCAAACTCCTCTAGAACAGTGTTGTAACAATATCAAATCTACATTATTTAAGTAAGGATGCCCAACAATGTGCATGCTAGATTCCAAACATGAGTGATGATTGATGGGATATGCTAGTGTTTCTGAATTCAAGTCAATCATTGTCCCAGTGAGCACACAGTGTTCTGACAACATGGTCATCAAAATATACTATATGTAAACAGTATAAACATATTTTAACTGTCTCTTGTGAAAATAATTCTCATACAAGAGAACAGCAGCCTTATAATTCCCTGTAATAAAGTGTATTAGTCAGTTCAATAAATGTTTATATTACTAATTTTACTTTTAGGCAGTTTGTTAAAGATGTTCATTACCAGGTGGAAATGCATGCACTGTAATAATATCTGCATCAAAGACAAGTTCATTGATTTATACCTTTGATGATCATCTGGTATTAATGTTGATTTATTTATAACTCTTAAGTGCCTGTTAAAAATACACTGATTGATTTCTTTTGTGAGAAGTATCACTAATCCCCCCCCCCCGCCCGCAGTTCAGTTATAGTGTTAGTGAGAGTTATCTGTACACAGTGTTGGATTAAAGAATCAGAGATGACAGAACTTCCCGCCGTCGTACTGAAAACATGGAATAGATGATGATGATGTTTGAGGGACTGCGATGAAGATCTCAGAGGTCACAGACTACCTGCAGTTTATTTGGTATCTTCTTGTTCATGGCATTGTCATAGCAACCAGCAATTTCTCTCTTCGCTGTGTCTCCACGGTTACCAACCTGCTCTCATTCATAAGCGTTGCCAGGGAAACGCAGCCCTGGCTCATTGATGGAATCTCGGCATTGCCGCAGCAACTGGGACGGGAAGTGGGTCTCCTAGCGATTGATTTTTTATCCCCTCCGAACCCCCAGATTTCCCGCCCACACACACACACACACACACACATACAGTACACATCATTCTTACCAAGCCCTTGTTGGAGCCTGTTTAACAGCTCCTGCTCATTTCCTGCACATGCTGGAAAACATATCTTATGTACAAACAAATGCAACTTCTCAGACATGCAGGTGCAGGTGCAAACTGCAGGTGACAGATGTGTATAAGTGCAGCCTGATGACACACAGAAACACAGATGCACACACATCAGGTACGTGTGAACTGATGACAGTGATAGATGCAGTGAAGCCCAGGTAGTATGGATGACCTACTTTCTCTCCTGCTGGTGAACACCAACATTTTTGTGTTTTACAGCATCTAAAAAGACAACAGGCACTCACACCAACATGTGCAGAAACAAAAGTACATGATCTACACCTTCAGGTGCTCTGGTGCTTCTAACTTACGTTGCACAACATGCATATTTACAGTAAGCATTTTTGAACAGGTAATTGGAATTCAATATTTTGTTTATTACATTTAGGAAACACCTAATTTTGGCCTGTGGATATATTGTTCAATCTCAAAGCCCCAAACTGCAGCCTTGTGTGCACGTCACAGCAATAGTTCAAAGTTTATCCGATTATAATCTATCTCTGAACAAATCATATTTTCTGATCATTTTTAAATGAGTGATTTTCTAAACAAAAATATGGAATAGTTGGAATATTGTTATACATGGAAATATAGTCAGTGACTACACATTTTTTTTCAGGGCTTTGGGATGTTGAAATGAAACACCTGATGGCTAAAACTACAACAATCAGACATATTTAGTCTTAAAAATCTCTATATTTTTCTGAAAAAATTTCGTTTTCTGTTTCAGGTGGGGTTGTTATGTTTCAATCATCTTCCACAAAACATCTCCTATGCGTGTGTGCAGCACAATCCTGCAGTAATGCTGTGCCGTTTGATGCATGTTATCAGTGTGTGATTATAATTGGCAAAAATAATACAAACACACACTGACAACATGTAAGAGACTGGGAAAGGTTCCAGGCCGTGACATGTGCATGAGCTGTATGCGCTGCATTTGTGTGTGTGTGTGTGTGTATCAAATGCATGTGCACATGGTGTGGAAATAGTGTGGGAGTGCCATGTGTCATCACAGTGTGAACTCCTGTCCCCTCAGTGTCTCCCACAGAGGACTCAACCCTCACCCGCTCGACTTACACACACTTACACACACATGCATGACCAGTAATCCTCGAACCACACGTGATGGAAATAACACACACAGTTAAGCAATCTGAACAGTATGCTCAAGCAATGTGCAAGCAATAAACAAATGGCATCATGCATAAGAAACATGCGTTACCATCAGCATGGATATTTCGTCTCATACATACTGCAGAAAACGTCAACTGCTTTCTAACAATCTCTGATGTAATGACCCTTTTTCTTTTGCAGAACATAAAGTCTGCATGTTAAACATGCTCACAGTTATTTCAGATACATAAAAAGGTGGTTTATATAAAGTATCTCTAAGAACTTGGTTTACCTCCGTCAAAGCGGATGGGTTCTGTGTCTTAATGTAATGCCAGAATGACTCAATAATGTCAAGATCAAGGCTCTATAGGAGGCCAAACCATCTGTTACAGATCTCCTTTCTTGTTGTTGTATGAGTAACAGTAAATACAAAAAGCATCTCTGATGACTGCCACTGTCACATACAGCCTTTTCCTCTGGCTGCTCTTTTTAATAAGAACTGGTAAGGTTTTGTCAAGTTTAAAAGAAGACAGCAGATACAAACAAAAGAGCAGGAAAACATGAACAAACCTATAGACAATGTCTTCTCCAGACATGCTTTTTTTTTGTTAATAGATCATCATTAACATCTATTTTTTATCTGAATGTGTTGAATGGCCATTACATAGACATTTTGTATTGGAATTTATGGGGCACCTTGGGGTGGCTGGCTCAGACAGTGTAGGGCCACTGGGTTGGCTACATTTACACTGCATGAGCCCAATCTGGCGTTTTTGGGCAAGTGCCACATTTAAATGATAATTTGAACAACCGTGTGGAAAAATAAAATTATCTCAGCAGTAAATCCTAATGGGATCATTAGTTGAAATGT
The DNA here is from genome assembly GCA_036024015.1 of Craterocephalus amniculus. Taxonomy (NCBI): domain Eukaryota; kingdom Metazoa; phylum Chordata; class Actinopteri; order Atheriniformes; family Atherinidae; genus Craterocephalus; species Craterocephalus amniculus. The sequence goes on from JAVQJG010149206.1 coordinate 13,298, forward strand.
GAAAGATAATATATAAGCTACAGCATACAGCAGGCAATTCTTTTGTCAATATCAGAATCACTATATTTTCATTGAACCACTGTGCCGGACCACATGAGACACATACTGTATCAGATTTCTTTTTTGTTTATGTGAAAGTCTGAACAGCACAGATCAGAGTTATTAAATCTGACATAGACCACCCCATATGTGGTCTAAAATTGAAAACGTACTGTTTTTCAAATACCTTTATCTGAAGGGTCATGCCAAAATGTTTTTTATCACCTTTACATCAGTGAAATACGACAGATGTAACAACCACTGGGGGAAGTGGGAACATCAAATATAAACAATAACTGAAACTATAATATATTATCATTTTGTCAGCGTGTTCGTCTCAATCTTGAAGTTATTGTGTAATTGCTGAGACGTGCAGCATCCGTATTTACTTCCCCAAGCACAGCTCTGTCTGTGATGATATATCTTCTTCTACACACGTGGGTCACTCCAGGGTTGGACTCATCACAAGGGTGTCTGGTGGTGCCTGCATTTAAATTACAATGTAACCAACTGAGCTAAAAACTATTGATTTAAACAATTGGAGGACTTAGAGGTGAACGTTATTATATTTTCCTATATTATGATGAGAACTTCTTCTATCTAGACCAGTAATTCTCAGTCTATCTGACGTGATTCAAATACATGGATATCTTCCAAACGCTACTATAAAGTTCTTTTCCAAGCATGTAAGTGAGTCTTTAATTTCATCCAGGTGTGTTGTAGCAGAAAAACATGAAAACATGCAAGGTCTAAGATCCCAAGGGACATTTGTAGATTGAAAAAATATTTTTTTCTGAAATTTCTACTTTCATTCTTCTGTAAGTTACACTTCTTTCTAATCATAGACCATTTAAAAATCTGTAGCACACATGCCATACTTTTAATGACGCAATGGCGTTTCATTTATTCCCTTAAATAAAATGACCCTACACCTTTTCCTAATCTGTAATCTACACCCAGCTCTATGCCGACCGAGCAGTGTGTCAGCAAATGCTTGCAGTAGTAAAAATGTCAGTCTCCTTTGTTTATAGGCCTCTAATTGCTTTCCTAACAGAGTGAGTGAAACAAATATAACATTTCAACCAAATATGATTGACTGTGTTATCTTATATCTGCTACAGTAGATCTGAGGGGAAAATATTAATAATTAAAGTTTAACATAAGAGGTCTTGCATGAGTTCTGTTGCATCACAATGAAAACGGTCCCGCTCAAGTGCAGCTGTTTACTTTCTGCCCTGTTTGTGGAACACTGGGGACACAGCTAAGAGCTTTGAAGCCTTCTCAGATAAATTTAAGAGAAGGAAACAGTTTTGCTCACTGAACCTCTTGTATCAACCTTTCTCTCTTTCTTTCCAATGGATATGGAACATTAAGCTGCATTCTACAACTGCTATGTCAGTGCTCTGCCAGGCCTCTGCTACTGAGTCCCAATTACTTTTCTATGGGAGAGTCCATTTGATGGGTGCACAGGGGAGGTCAGTAGCGTGATCTACACCAATGGCACTATCACCATGAGTCTTCTCCGTGTTATAACATCAAGCCCCTCTCCAAAAAAACAAAACAAAATAAAAAAAAAAACGGTTGCATTTCTGTTTCCACCAGAACATCTTTTTATCTTTCGTGCCATTTCACTTTCTTTCCTTCTCTTTACATCTCCTGCTTACCGAGGCTTTCATTGGCAGAAGCAAGAGAGAAGCACTCTCTCCATCTGACTGCATTTTCCTTCCTCATCCTCCCTTCCTCTTCCATTCTCTCCGTTCAATTTCTCGCCTTTGCGTTATTGCTGATCTCAGCAGAGTGTGAACACTCCGCTGATGGACTCTTTCTCATTCTCTGTTTCCACCCCCATCCAAAAACACAGCCTTACCATTTTTGCTCAGTTCCCTTTATTTTTTCCTTTCTCTATCCCTCGCTTTACCCTGGGGTTTGGGTTATGGTCCGGTAGAAGGAAAATGAGTAGAAATGAAGGTGGCCTTAGGAAAGTATTGTCTCTTGTCTTCTCTCTCTTTATTCGCTCCATGCTCCCATCTGTCCTTTAATCAGATTTGTTTTATTAACCATTTTTTATCTTATTTTAGCCATTGTAGGCTTGGTTAGTTGCAGACCTTGACTGACTAGTTTACTGTAGCATTTTAGAGCTATGCACAGGAGAACCTTGATGATTAATTTCAGAACACTGTGGATGACTTAGTGGATTTGTCACCAGGTTTAGATACTTTTCTGACTTTGTTTTCCCCCAAAGGTAAATAGCAATAAGCCAAGCAACTCTTGGGGAACACCTTAGCTACTTCACAGAGAACAGAATTGCTAACATTACTCTGTGAGGGAAGGTTTTACCCTGTAGAGGGCTGGCTCACCCGCTCTTGTGCAGCCGCAGTGCTAACAGCATGACAGAGTGAAGAAAATGGTGCAGCAGGCACCACACAGCAGCTGACAGATGCCTCTTACTTGGAGGAAACCTTCCAGGCTTTCTGCCATTTCTAACTTTCAAACGGGCATCACTGAGTATCTAAATAAAGCCATAATTACTGCACCAACAATTGTCTTTAACTTAACCGGATATTTAGTTTTGTCAGATGATGCTTTTATTAGCGCAAAGCAGAAAAAGCACAACGCCTCTGTAAAACAAACTAACACAAATATACAGACAAGAGCAGTCTTAATGGACATTAAGATGGCTGGAACCATTCTGATAATGTACAGAATATGCAAATTAGTGCATAATGTCAGCTAATTACATATAGCAATGTGTTTTGCAGACTTTAGAAATTTTAGTATAGCAAAGTTGAAATCTTGATTTCCCTTAATTCAAGGAATTTAGGAATATTTTTTAAGAACTCAAGAATTGTTTTCTTAAAACTGGTTGCTTAAAAAATTCTGTATCCAACAGTAACAAATTAATGAACTTCATTCAGTCTACTTATTCACAGATTTTTCCAGTTATTGCGTAAATTTAAACTGTCAGGTTTTAATTTATCCACATTATCAGATTTAGAGGCCACTGTCCGTCTCTACCCTTATATCTGATTATAATGATACATGTCTGTTTCCTCTTTCAGCTCCACAGTGTCACTCTTTCCCGTGCCTCTAATCTTCCTTCAGTTTTTCCATTCACCTCTCCCTTATTTTCTCTCCTGCCGGAGCAGCTGATTGGCCCACCTGTCCCTCTGTCTCCTACCAGCATGAATCCTGGACTTCACAAGGACATGGCGTCTGGACTTCTCTATCCTTACTGTGTGCTTCCTCTGTGTGTTGGATAGGTCTTTGTGTGTTTATAATTTCCTGTAGTTTGATAAAAGTTGACTGTTTGTATAAGTTTATCAGACTGCTATTTGCCCATATTAAATATCCTGAAGAATAGCCTCCAATTGAATGTTATCATTGGATTTAAGCTTAAGTAAAATTTATTCTATGCACATTAAATGCAATTAAATGTCTGGTTATGAAAAAAAACACAGAAAAGTATCTCTTCACTGGACATCTTTATCTCTATTTCATGATAAATGTAATTTTTATAACTTATCTAAAGTTGCCATGACATCTAATCTAATATTTAAATCTTAGTTTAATGGTCTGTCTTTCACATTAATTTATATCTGTATTTTGAGTCAGTTTCTTAGAAACTTTAAATTAATCATTCAGACCACTGATCACATATCCCATTGATGCATCAAAATTCAAATGTTTTCTGGTAATTCCATTATTGATTGCAGAGATGCTAGCATGAATTACATATTGCAAATGTTTCCTTGTTTTCTTGTTCTGCATAAAATCTACCAATTTCACATCAGGATCAGAAAATGAAACCTTACTTTAATGCTGCTTACCATCTGTATTATGTAACCTGAATATTGGTGAGGCTTGCTTGAGCTCACAGTGTGATATGGCAACACACAGAATGCCAAAATAGCATGTTTACAGCAGTCTGCTTACAGTGGTTTAAGGGCAATTGTGTCATTTATAAGTGAGAATAAAACCTCTTTTATTTCCATGCAGAAGTAGTCAAAAGCCAGAGTCAAGGGTTTTATTTTTATTCAAATAGCTTAAGCCTCTAGTTGAAGTTTATGTCAAAATGAAGGACAATCACTTTCTTACCTTCACTACCATGCTATCCTAACATTTGTCTGTAGGTGTGGGCTTCTGTCTGTGACTATTCCTGTTCACACGGGTATGTGGGTGAGCATGAAGCACCACATGCAGTACTGAAACAGGCTTTCAACAAATAAAAATGTTTAAAGTCATACGTCAGCTATTTCAAATTGCTTTTGTTGGAGATGGCTGGTTGGTGGCTCAACAGTAAGACCACAAAAACTGTTTTAGTAAACAAATATTTATAGTTCTGAAAACTTCTTTTTAAATGGTTGCACTTCTTGGATGACTTTGTTTGATTAGTAAAAACCAACAATGTATTTTCTTGGATCATCCACACTATCCACCAGTTTGAGTAAGATTTTTGCCATTTCTCTTATAACCTACTTTTAACACCAAGATGAATCCTGATAGAATAATTAAAGCACACTGGAAATAACACTCCTACTCACATTTGGTCAGCCGTCTCCATCTTGTCTATCACTTTCATGTACCAGAAGAGCTTACTGAACTCTTTCCAACATGCAGCCATCACAATGCTTGCACAGCTGAGTAGCCTTAAAAAGTGCGTGTTTAAATGCAGTAGATAACCTGCAGGGTGCTGAGCTGGAGGGTATAGGAGAACGTATAGGAGAGTCATGAGCCTGTAAATGACTGCAGAGCAATAATGATAATGGAAGTGATGGCAAAAGAACAACTTTCAACCAACTTCTCCCTCTCTATCATTCTCTATGGCCTCGTTTCTTCTCTGTGTTCTCCTCACAGGACACACTGCGCTCACTTTGAGGCTTTCTTTACATTTGATTACTTTTTGACTGGCAGTGACCTAATTCACACCAAACTTATAACTGATGTTCCATTCAGGGTCATGAGCCTTCCAAGCCTATTTTTTCTTAAGTTGTCGATTAACCCTGATTGCATTAGTCCATGAAAATACGTCATGACTGATGTGGGCCTAAAAAAGATTTTCTTTTAAAAGAAACACACACACAAAAGATAGGAACTTACATATGCCATAAGGACAATGCATTTGTGGGATAAGCAGCAGAGTTGAGTATGTGGATTGAATACATGAGAAACTTCCCAAATCTGTTCTGCCAAAGCCTATTTAGCTGTCAACTCCTGCTTGGTTGTGATTATTGGACTAGGGGACTAGTATAAAGAAACAAAACATACTGGCTATTTAACCGTCTGTTCACTTGAAAAACAGGGGTCTTAGTAGTAGAGATGTTCCAATACCATTTTTTTCCTTCCAATCCCGTTTCAGATACTTGTGCTATGGGTATCGGCCAATATCAAGTACCGATACCACTATCTTATAAAACAAATGTCATACTACAACTGCATGACTGTGATACGATTAGCATTGTGATAAGGCATGGCTCAGGTTAAACTCTTTGTAAAACATAAATGAATCCAGCAAAGTGAAGCCATTTATCTTCAAATGTAGTCTTGCTGGTGAGAGAATCCTCTGTGAAATACTGCCACATTGCTGACATCATTACTATTAACTCTTTGTCTAACCTTGTCTAACCCTCTAAAACAGTAGACTGCACAGTGCAACTGTTTTAAGAACAATGAAGAACTGTGTCAGAGCTATTAGAGCTAATCAGTAAACAGATACTTAGTTTCATAAATTATGTGGTATCAAATTGCTACCTGAACTCCATTATTCACCGATATGATACCAAAATTTGGGGCAGTATCGGAGGCATTTCCGATACTGGGATCAGAATCGGAACAACTCCACTTAGTAGCTTGTGGATGAACCTTGCACACCCACAACAGCCTGGCACCTCCTCCTCATGCTGGTCACCAGCTTGGTCACACACTGTTATAGGATCCCATCCCATTCCTTGACCACCATTTGTTCTAAGTCAGCCAATGTGGCTGTATTGGTCACTCTGGCACAAACCGTACACCCAAGCTGATTCCACTAGTGTTCAGTGTGGGTTAGGTCAGAACAGGGCTGTTTGATTCTATTCACTCCCAAAGTCTGCAGGTAGATTCTGATAAACCCCGCTCAGTGGGGGCAAATGTTGCCCTCTTGGATGATAGCGTTAAATCCTATATGAATATGGTACTGTCTGTCACTAGTTGCAGGATCTCAGTTCAGTTTCTCTCTGCAGTCAGGCAATATGGCCTATAACTGATATCCCAATATTTTTTGGCCCGATACACGATATACATCTCAATGTTTTGAAATCTCGTCTTAAACAGTTTGTAGATGTTAAATTCAACATTATTGTACATAAAAAGAAACTAGTAGTACTTAAGTAAACTCCACTTAATAATATAATAACATCTGCTCTAATTGCATACTTAGAGCAGCTGGAGGAGAAGCATGTTGAGGAGTTCTCCTGCTCCGGTGCACTAAGAACTTCAAACATGCACAGCTATCAGTCTCCTCATCATTGTCGTCTCTTCTGTGGCACATTACTGGTTAAAATAGACATTTCGTTGCACATTCAGCTTCTGTGTCTGAATGCTCATAACCTAACCAGCCAGCTAGCCGGCGTCACATTTCCACATGCCAGGCCACATGCACACAGGTGAGCTACACTCTGACTACTGCTTGTAGCTGGAGTGTATGCAGTTACTCCCTATGCTTCTTTCCTTTCTCTCCTGAAACAACAACACGCATGTGTGCAAGAGTTTTTTCTGGAAATATTGTGCATAAAATGTCTTGGGATACATCAGGTATACTCAATATATCGCCCACCTCTATAGTACCTCCAGTGATGATAAATCTGTCGGAGATGCTGCCCCACACATTACATTACATTTCTTTGTAACAGCCAGCAAAGCATTCTCCACACTTTGACCCTTTGATCCAACTGATCGCTGTAGCAAGGTCCATCATCAAGCATACCAGAAGCTTTAAACCAGAGTCAATAGCAAAATAAGCTGTTAGAGACTAGCAGAGAAGATTTGACCACGTTTTTCATGGGTCAAACATACATGCACAATTCTTGTTTTCCAGTGGTGTAAAATTTATTGCCATGAGGCATTGTTACAACATGCAAATAAGCCAACAAACACAAACCTTTTTACTTTCTGTGCTGGACTTTTTTTTAATGGAATGCTAATTTTAGACTTTTCTTGTTGTTTAGATATGAGTCAAATTTCCAGTTTCAAAGCAGCTATTATCTGTGAGTGATCAGCGAGTCTGTGCTGAAAAGCATACATCCAATATTCATTAGTCTCCCCCTGGATAAGCTGTTAAAAAAATATAGCGTGCAATTGTTTGATGGCAAGTCTGTGTTTGAAGACTGAGAGAGTTGTGGAGACATCTTCGGTGTCCTCTCATTGATTGACTGGCCCAGACTCTACTGTAAATGATTACATTACTTTGTGACGTCACAGCGTGGCACTGAAAAAAATCAATGGACTGATGTTCCTGAATACTAAATACACTGGTCTCTGTTTGTGTGCATGAGTATGTGTCCCTTCTCCTCTTTTCCTCCTCTCATTAATTCTTGTTGTCATCAATTATCTTTCTCTCCAGTGTGTTTGCCAAGAATGAAGTCAGCACACATGCACAAAGACACTTCATAACTCTGTCAGAAGCCTTGTCAGTCACGACTCACACAGCACAGCACAGACTCTCCTAGAAACCAACCAAGACCACAAAATATGAGAAAGACAGACTGACACTATTAACACGTAAAAATCGAAACTAAATTAAACTTCTGAGGCTTTGGTTGTCTCTTCCAGATGCTACAATGTTTGCTGAATGACATCTGAAAGTGATCAGCTAGAACAACTTCAACTAGTTGTATTGGAGTTATGACCAGACTTTCTCTTAAACGTGGAAATGGAGAAAAAGGTGAAGTTATTCTTAAACCAAAAGGGGATTATTCAGCTGGGAACCGGAATGAAGTCAGAATTTAAAGGCACATTATAAATCTTTTGGACCTTAAAAGACCACTTTGCGGATTAGTTTGATAACTCATCTATTACGTGCATTTCTAGAGCCATTACAGCCCTGCAGCGCCCTGCGGATGAGAAACTTCACTACACAACTTTCCCACTTCACATCTTATTCCACTTTTTCACATCCAGGAGGCTGCCTGATGAGTTTTGCTTTGCGCTTGCGTTAAGGCCCATTTATGCTCCCTGATGGATATAAATGGGGACGTAAACATTTTCATCCGTCGCTGTCTTCTTACTTCCATTAGTCTTTTGCTACGACTGACCTCCTCCAGGGGGCAGTGCTGCGTTCAATTTAAACTCTGCGGTAAGTCGTTAGTGTCAGACATCGGTTGGAGGCACTAACGCGCTGCTATAAAGTTGTTTCTAATTACCAACACGCCCTGGACACTTATTTCAAAAGCTTGTAGTACTTCTACTATTTTTTGTTCCCGTCTACATTCGTCTTCTACGGTTTTCCTCTTCGCATTACTCTTCTTCTTCTCTGGTCTGTTTCTGCTCAACTATGCTCTACAATGCCACTGCAGTTTCCGGTGGTATGACTCTGTCTTCTGCATCACATGACAAATGCGCAAGGAGCCTGAAAACACACCGAATACGCACATAATTGACACAGACGACAAAACTATCCATGCGCCTGCATATCCGAGCATAGATGGGCCTTTACACGCTAGCAAGCAAAAGTAAACACACTGGCTGTTTGAACGCACATCGGCAAATTCAGCAAAAAAAAAAAAAAAAAAAAAAAAAAACACTAGTAGACAACATTGGAGGAACAGAGAAAACTAAGTAAACAAGACTCAAGAAAATACTGGTTTTTACTGTCTGGGAAGAGCTCACAGAACAGGTAGGATTGATGCCAAATTAGTCGTCAAAAGGGGTGCATCACAGAGAAAATAGTATAAGTTGAATACTGTCTCTTAAGTTCAATCAAGTCCAATCAAGATTAGATTTCTTTTCCACATTAAAATGTTGGCATGACAGTGGCTGGCACTGACCAGAAATGAAAAATAAGCATGATGAGACACCTGTTCTTAACATTGGCCTTAAAACACTGAAGGATGAGTCTAGGGATTGTTTAGCTTGTAAGTGACAGGCATAAGCATGAGATCTAGACTCACTGCCAACAACCAGGTGGCTCTTACATTTCTTTGGTTTTCCTTTATTGGGTTTGAATTCAACTAGACTGTGCCCTGCATGTTACTGTATGCATTCTTTCAAAAGCAAGTCAGAGTTTGGCCAAAATGCCTTTATGATGTAAATGTTGGTCGATTAGGATCCTCTGTGAAAAAAAAAGGATCCTCTGTGGCTAACCATTAATTAATCCAGAAAAATAACATAGCAGACTCAGAGAACCAGGAGAACAACATGTACTCCTGTTTACAGAAGAGACTCTGTGGGAGAACAGCTTTTATCCACACTGCTACGAAGAACTGTAGATCAATCACATGCCCAGGCTCTGAAGTCTTTAGTGCAACATTCTACTAGTATGAGTAGGACTCGTATGCATCTGCAGTCAGTTTGCACATATGAGCACGGGAAGCATGACTTCCCTTTGATAAAGTACCCCGATACCGAGGGCCCCTATAACTGTTTGGTCTGACAGGGGCTATAAATAGAATTACACGCTCCTAAACAGCAGGGAACACATACTTTTCATACGCTACCTGTTCGGAGTATGTGTCTAGATCTTGCTTTCATCTTAATATGTTCCATACGAATACTTGTGAGGGTTTTTTTCACTAGTCGTATAATTAGCAATCTAGGCCATGCATAATAATCATGTATATACACTTACAGTATCTAAATAAAGAAATACTATGTGTGCCCATGTGTGTGTTAGTATTCACCATAAGGAACCGGTAGTGTGTTTTATTGGCTATGCTGAGTGATTGATCATAGGGAGATGGGAAAAGCAGGTTACTGCAGCGCTTACACACACACATTCATTCCTTCTCTGCATTTCTCATTTCCTTCTCTCCCCTCCTCCTTTGTTCCATCTCCATCTTTGCCTTCGCTCCTCCTCCCATCCCTCTCCCAAACCTCTCTCTCATCCTTCATACATCACACTCACGCCCCCCCCAGTCATCACTCTAACCCTCCTTCCTGTGGTCTTCCTCCTCTAGCTTTAAATTCCTCTCTGCTCTCCATCTTTCTCACACCACCTTTAAGAGGCAAAACCATCTCATATTTCTCCCTCTCTCTCTTTCTGTCCTGTTATCCAGAGCCCAGGGGAATGGAGAAACATTGTCACGTGCCTTCTCCCTCCTCCTCCTCTTTTTTTCCTCCCTGTTTTCTCGCTGCAGTAGTACTCTACTGTTACTCTGGCAAGTGGCTTCATTGGTGTCGGCTCTCTCTCTATTCTCTCTCTCATCTGTTTGTTTACTTCATCCATCCATCCATCCATCCATCCATCCATCCATCCATCCTCCATAATGCTGTAGAAAGCGCTTGCAGTTTGAAGCTGTACTTATGGTTTTGCATCAGAGGGTTGCAGCATATTGCAAATTGTTACAACCCTGTCGAGCACTCAACAATATAATCATGTCACCTGGATGGTAAAATGAAGTAGGAAAATGAAGTTTACTATCTTAATTCTTAATCATCAGCTCTAGAAAACCATATTTCTCTTCACCTGGGCTCGCTCTTAATTGCTACCTCTTTTCTGTGTCTTTCCTGTCTTCACCATGAACAACATGTAAGAACAAAACTTCTCAGAGAATAGTTGTTTTTAAATCATTGTTTACAATCTGAACCTCCCTTTCCTCATGTCATCTTTTCTCACCTGTAACAGGCAGCGCTGCTTCAGCTGCAGCCTCAGACTACCTGATCCTATTAAGGTTCATCGTCAATGTCTGTTTGTCTATTTGTGGACGAGACTCTGTTTTATCGAGACGCTGGTTCAATGACAATAAAATTGATTACCAATGTGAAAAACGTTAAAACCATTGAGTTGGAAAGTTTATAAACTGCTGTTACTCTTTTATTAAACAATGTTATCTTTCGAAATCCTCTGAAAAGCTGATTGTCTGCAAAATTAAAACCCAACCCTTCCGATCAGTCGGGTCCATTTATGTAATTTCAGTGGTTAAAGTGTTACATGAGACTGAGTATAGCAGCAATATTGAGGGTGACACTGCCTATCATCACTCATTAAATAAATAAAAAAAGAAGTAAGGATGAGAGCACACTTCCTCTGTGGAATCTACCGCTGTCATACAGTCCATTGTGGAGTCACAGCTATCAGCAGATACCTGTGGAGAAACTCCTGGAAACCCTGAGTATCAACAAGAGATCATGCAGTGAAGCACAATCTATGATTCACTTTAGACATTATAAATTGTATTTACCAGGGTTCCCTCACACTTCAAGAATTTTTCTTTCCAGTTTGAAGAAATCGTATCCTTTTAGTAGTGAAGCAAATGATGCCCCTCTCACAAGGGGGATCAGTTAAAAGGCAACTTATTCCATGCAATAACATATGCAGCATATTCAACACGAAACCCTTCAAATGGACAGTGCAGATACACTGCTGAAAACACGCTTTTTCACGAGGGGCTATACTCTGAGTGGCCTTTTGGCAATTTCAAAGGTCATTATGGATAAATAGATGTGATAAAAACACAACTACATATCGACACTCCTTTTTGCAAAGTCTGACTTCATCTTCTTTCTGTCTCTTTTTACCTTCTACACTTGTTACATCTTGTGAAGCGAGCACAGACGCATAAATTAGCTTATCATTTCACATCTGTATTACAACAAAAATACTGCCACAAAAGTATTGTTTGGCCTCAGTCAACAGTTAGAAGTCTGATATGTCAACTCTTAAAATTCTGATATGCAAATAAATTTAGAATGAACAGAAAAAAGACAAAGAGAACAAGAGAAAAGTAGGGGGATGGAAACTATGCTGCCCCTCTGTAAGCCATTGTCATAACAGGAAACCTGCCCCCATCTCTTGGAGAAGTGACATTTCACTTTGCCCTGGTTGCTGCTCCCTGCAGGGATGCTCTAATCCAGTCCATGTGAGTGTGTGTGTGTTTGTGTCCTCATTAAAGAAGGGTATGGACTGAGAGGGAGTGGTCCTGATCACACACACACACACCTTGTCAAACTAGACCTCTGCTGTGTCTAGTGTGTCAGTGTGTTTGAGATCAGAAAAGAGATAAAGTCACACTGGTAAAGGCAAATACACACAAACACACTAAAGGATTTTTCCAGTAAATTGTATTAGTATCAGCATCAGTTCCAATGAACTGCTTTAATAAAATGAATGTGTTTCAAATGCTGTGTCACCTGTTTGTGTTTCTCTACTAATACCTAAAATACACGTAGACACTACAGACATATTAAACACAACTCTTACAACATGCCTGAACATTTAAACAAATATTTTCAATAGAAAGGAACAAATAGATAACTTATGTTTTTAAAAGAATCAGTACATTTTAAAAGCCAAATCAACAACAATAAACACATACATAAACAGTAAAGGCAAAAGGAAAAATAAAAAAACAAGAAAAAAAAGGGTGTCATTGTGGACTTACCCGGTGAGCACGACCACAAAGTCCATGACATTCCAGCCGTTCCTAAGGTAGGAGCCCTTATGTAATGCAAAACCCAAAGCCAGGATCTTTATCCCCGATTCAAAACAGAAGATGGCTATGAAGTAGGGCTCCGTTTCTTCCTGCAGGGAGAATATTTGGGAAAAAACATAAAAAAAGAGGTAAGGAAGATTAAGTGGAAGGAACACAAAAGGGGGAGGTGAGAATAGAAAGAGGTGCGTTAAGAGGATGTGAGAAAAAAAGAGCAGGGTCAGTAAGTTCCAAATCGTCTGCTCGTGCAGAATATTACAATAAAATATTAGATACTTGCATGGAAAACTTTAATCCATTAAATCATTAGCATTAGAACTCAACTTTGTAATAGATATAACATAACACTATGACACTTGATATCTGTCAACATTTGTAGACATGTTTGTAGTTCTTATGTCAGCTGCTGTATGTATTGTCATTTCTCTTTGTGATTGTGTGTTTAACTTTGCTTTTGTGTGATCTATGAATACATGTTTGGAGGTCATTTGTTTATCTATCCGCCATCACCTGTCTCTCTGTTTGCAGGCCTTTGTGTATATTTCTAAATCTGTACTAATAATCATTTGTGCATGTGTACACAGAGTACAGTACAGTATGTGTGTGTTTGGTTGTGTTACCAGCCGTTCGGACAGAGGAGTCTTGTCTCCGTCGGGAAGGTGCTGCTCCAGAGCCAGGACAATGCAGTTTGCAATGATGGTGGTGAGGATCATCCATTCAAACGGAGTATAGCTGGAGTTAAGGCCAGTATCAACAACAAGCAATGCACATGCAGAAACATACTTTAAATGTCTCTGCATTAAGAAGTAGACTGTGGTTGATGACATGTCTCTCTCTGTACTCCACCAGTCTTGTCAAAGTGTCCAGAGAAGTACAACTTGAATAAAAATCACAATTTCATTAAACAGAAGCACTTACATTTTCTAATTTGCATCCAGTAATTTTAATCAACTCTTCCACAAAGAAGATACTACATCTCCAAAAACTTCAAAAGAAGCTTCGTCCATGACCATGGTGGAAATTTCTGTGGGGGTGTCTATGTCTTTATGTGCCATGAGCAATTGACCTGGTTATTTCACATTTAATGTGAAAGGGTAGTGGAGTGCTGATATATTGAAAAGAGTCAAGTATAAAACTATGTCAGAATAACAATGGCAGAAAACACCACAGCACGGCAACTTCTTGAGGTGGGAATCATAGTCGGCTGCGTGGTCCCTGCTCATGGAGAGCATCATCTGGGCCTCTCCATGGTTGGTTGGAGGGCAGGGAATAAGACCTGGGTGAGGCTGGCGCCAGTCAGGGCTTACAAGGACGACCTTACAACCACTGGCTTCCCAAAAAGGAGAGCCAGTGGTTCTAGTTGAAGAGAAAGGACACAACCTAAGCCCTCAGCTAAGCTCATGTCATCTACGGAGTAAACCCGTGCGCTGGGATTCACTGTTTAAACCCTCTGTAGCTGTTTTTGTCCTGAGCGAAACAGTCTGAAGGAGGGCGCACACAGGACAACCCAAAGAATGCTGTCGCTCATCTGAACTCCACCGAGTCTCATTGGTGCCTCTAAGTATGTATCTACGGGATATCAACACTTAGTCCTACACAACAGATCTATAAAACCAATATCATCAGATCCCCTATTGGGCTTTGAACATAAGAAATCCTGGCTTTTGTGTAACATACAAGTTTTCTAAGCCCTTTCATGCTGCGTGTTCGGGGTGCTGCTCAAGTGATTTTGTTGTGGATTATTGTCTGGTTTGTAAGACATGTTGACTAAATGGGAGGATTGGAAATGAAGTACCTCTGAGCCAGCTGCTGAGATATTTACTGCATCTCTTTATTTGATTTTATCTTTGAGTTCATTTGACATATTTTTTCCTTTTTCCCTTTTTCTTTGGCTCTGATATCCTGTGACTTTTGAGAAAAAAATCTTTGGCAAAGTTAACTTTTGCTTTGCTGTTGTGGTGACGTATATTTAACGTTTTACTGGTTAAAAAGAAAACTTTCTTTGCCCAAGATAGGAAGCCAAAACATTGTGTAATAAAATAAATAAAAACAATAAAAACTAACAAAAATCCTCGACTCAGTATTATATTGCCTCAGTGTAAAACACATTAGTAGTTAACTAGAAATTCATCAGCACATGTTTAATGCTTAGTTGATTTTAGAGATGTCAGTAGGCTGCACCACACATCATTTGCTTTCGCAACCTAAAAAAAAGTAATCAAGAGACAAATGAAGTAGCTGAATGAGTGAGTTAATGAAATCTAAACAGAAAATGGTCAGTTTATTACAGCTGTGAGAACAAAATCTACACACACACACAAGCTGACTCACATAATTCACATGGTGGAGCAGCCAGCTTTTCACAGCACTCCATCCAGCCAAGTGTGTCTCAGTGTTGTGATGTGTGTGTCTGCATGTTATGTGTGTGTGTCCATGCCTGAGTAATGCCCGCTAGAGGGGCTAAGATGACTGGATACACCCAGACAGATCAAGCCTGTGCCTAATTGGCCAGTCATTATCCTGTTAGCCTGTATGTGTGTCTGTCTCTTTGCATGTGTGTCTGTGTGTGTTGGGGGGAGTATGTGTCTATTGTCGTGTTTACCAGATGCAACGTTGACACTGACACTGTGGCCGGAGGACGGCCTCTGTCTGTATTTGTGTGTGTGTGTGTGTGAGTGTAGGATAAGAGGCTGCTGGTTGATGTGAGGGGATCAGACAGGTCAGTCTGGGGAGTGCACACTAACAAGACAAAGCTGAACTACACAGCACATGCCGGCTGGCAGATGCAACACACACACACCTATATTTGTACAACACAACAGTTCAAACGGGTGTGCCCACATCAGCCAGAATACTTTTTCGTATCACTTCAGGTTTGCATGCTGGTTGTTAGGTAGTCTAAAATGTAGAAACGCTTAAGTTGAATCAACCCAAATTTCATAGGGAAGAAAGATGAATGCAGCATTCTGGTGTGCAGTCCATCAAATAGTTTTCTTTCAGTCTGTGTGTACCGTGGCACGTTGATTGGAAGCTCAAATTAAAATATTGATGTGAAGAATCAAATCTTCAGGTTTTGCTATTTGTCAGATTTCAATGTTTATTGAAACTTACCTAAATTTATTAGTACTTCTCTCACATGAAATGTGCAATAAAGCTGAGTGTTTTTTATATAAAATATTTTATATTTAACATGTTTAGCTAGAAACATTGAGGAAAATGTCCTGTGAAAAAGTGACAGTCAAAGACACAGGAGGCTGAATTTAGTCATCAGATTCTGAAACTGAATATTGAATAAACTGTTATGAAAACAGACTTTTCATGAAGATTAAGAGAAAAAAAGAACCAAGTTTAGGAGTAATACAGTCATATATCTTGATTTGATTTGAAAGGTCATGAGTTTGAAATCATTAGGGCTCATTAAAAAAAA
>JAVQJG010149234.1:0-13146 GCA_036024015.1 Craterocephalus amniculus
CGGGAGTGCTTACAAAGCTTACAGCCCACGTCTACAGTAAATGTAAGCACTCCCGTGTGGTTTGGTCTACCGTGGCCACCATACTTTGGTGACGTCATCCAGGAACTAAAACATGCTACGGTTTACGCTAAAGTTAGGACTGACACGCCCAATTTTTCTAGGAGTTACTCCCAAATCAGCCTGTTAGGAGCTACTTTTAGCCCTAAGATTCTTTGTGAATAAGGGCCCAGACCTTGTTCTACATGCTCTGAGAGCATGTTGAGTGTAATATAAACTACGATTGCATGAATAATTCTTACATTGCTATCTGCAATGAATGAACTAACTGCACATTGGCTACTGCTGGTTCAGTTTTGTCCAAAATGTTTCAGTGTACCACTGGTCAGTGCGTTCATATAACCACAAAAACATGTATAAAAGAGGAGCAGGTCCAATTTTTAGTTACTATTCTTGAGTTTTTAAAGTTCTAATTGAACACTGGTTTGCAGACTGTTGCCAAACTAGCTGAGGTCCAGAGTTAGTAAGTACGTAAGACGCCTTCTTTGAATAAATACAGAAGGCAACACAAAATCCTTAGCTTAGAAACTAAGAACCATGTTTAAGGAAATGCTTTGAATTAAATTAGTTTCATGTAGATCATCAGATGTTGAAATTAACAAATCCCAGTATGAACGTCTTGCTTACAGCTGTTTTAATTTGTCTTTGTCACTTCTTCAATTTCTGTTTGCCTGCACAACCTCCCCATTTCCTCCATCACTTCTTGTGTATTTGAACTATTTTACTTGGCACTCCAAATTCCCACTTTGGACGACAATGATCAATGTTTTCCAATCCTTTTGCTTAAACTTTTTACATAAATTCTTCCATCAAACATACTCTATGCATCTTACTCCTGTTTGCCCCTGTCTTGCGTGGCCAAGTTGTGTGCACCCAGACAGGCCATCGCCCTTGGATCTTCATTTGGCGATGTTCCTACCCACTCTGCTCAACCAGGCCACCGCTGAGCAAATGGACCGTTTTTTCACTTCAGCGTGGAACCTAGAGATCATCGGCACCTACGCTCAGACCGAGATGGGCCACGGTAAAATAAACAAACCAGACCAAGCATCAAGCCCTTTTAGCACAGACTACTGCTTCATGTTTTTTTCCTTGGATTTTTGACTGACTGGACATTTTTTGGTCCATTTTTAAGTTTTTGGTTGTAGTTAAAGTCCCTATGAAATTTTTTTACATGTGCATATGTGAAAGTTAAATTTCAACAATGCACCAGTATGTGTAGAGTCATTTTACACATAGCCTTATTGGTAAATCGCTGAACGGTGGGTTATGATCAGAGCTTTTGGACTTAACCAATGAGGCATTTTTGGGAGGGCGGCAGCTTTCTTAGTTCTTCACTTTAAAAAAAAGCTGTAACCATGTAAAAAAGAGAGCACCACCAATTTGTTTTTTTATAATAATGAGCACAGTGTTGCTGTCCACAGCCGTAACAAAACATTAGCATAATTAATGCTCGTTTTTTATTGTCTAGAGTGTAGAATAGTTTATAGAAATTATGTTCCCCGTCAACAGACTGATACCTGTTCTCTAACCAGTCCTTTTTGTCTGTATTTTTTTTATTTTAAACATTTTGAACATGTTTGGGCTGCAGACCAGCTCAATAGGTGTTGTGGAATAATAGCTATCTACTAAGATCCGTCAAACACCTACAAGATGCACTGCTTTACTCACTTGTGTCAGAATTTCAATTGGCTTCATCATATATTTTAACTTGGAAATTATAGAAAAATTGGATATTTTAGCTTTTTATATTCTTTCTTACCAGTACCTTTGGTTGTATATTGTTTTTTTCCTTGTTTGACTGGTATTTTGAGTCATTTAGTAGTAGCTAGCAGTTGCTTTGTGTTCAGTTGTGACAGTGAAATAGGAAAATATTTAAATATTACCTCTGCACGTGTGGGTTTGGTGGGCTTTGATGTTTTGTCTCGCTCCAGGCACACATCTCAGAGGCCTGGAGACGACAGCCACGTATGATCCAGCCACACAGGAGTTTGTCCTGAACAGTCCCACCGTCAGCTCCATTAAATGGTGGCCTGGAGGGCGTAAGTACATTTGCCTTCTTGTTTTTTGCTCTGAATATCCCAGACCTGTCCACAGAGTTATTTTCTCTTTCTCTAAAATACAAATCTGCGCATCAGCATCTCTGTGGTTTTAGATGAGATAAAAGTATTTTTCACACAGCAAGAACTAAATTTATGCAAACGTTTATCAATCTCGCCCTCTTTTTCCAGTTGGAAAGTCATCAAACCACGCCATCGTTCTGGCCCAGCTTTACACTCTCGGAAACTGCCACGGTCTTCATGCGTTCATTGTACCCATCCGTGACATGGATACGCATATGCCCCTGCCAGGTAAGCACAGCCTGCGATGCCTCTGCGTCTTCCTGTTTCACAGTCCTGATCGTTCTCATTGCCTTCGTTTCTCATAGGAATCGTGGTTGGAGATATCGGACCCAAGTTTGGTTTTAATGAAGTTGACAACGGCTACTTGAAGCTGGAGAACGTACGGATACCACGAGAGAACATGCTGATGAAATATGCCAAGGTAATTCCACTGTACTTGAGTAACTTCTTGAACAGAGGCTATGAACATTTGGTGGGGTCGCCATCAAACCTACATGAAAAGATGGTTGACAGCCTGTTCAGAGAATGTTTCATTGCATGAGTTTTGGAACACTTTGCTAGTGTTTTTGGGATTCACTCAAAAGTCTGCATACCTACAGTAACGTGCTGATTCATCTGCTGTGATTCTGTCTGTCCACCAGGTGGAGCCAGATGGGACCTATTTGAAGCCACAAAGTGCCAAGCTGACCTACGGCACCATGGTGTTTGTCCGCTCCATGATTGTAGGCGAGTCCGCTCGGGCCCTTGCGAAATCCTGCACTATCGCCATCCGCTACAGCGTTGTCCGTCACCAGTCTGAAATCCGGCCGGGGTATGTTCGCACACGTTTTACAGCATACGAGGAACATGCGCATGGATTTAAAGACTCAGTCAGAAACAAATGTTCGCTTCGGCTTCAGGGTTCAAATGAAAACATTTCATCAAATATATGTGATTTTATGTAATGTAGACGGGTTACTGGTGTAAGATCAAAAAATATGAATGTTTGTTCTTTTCCAGTTTCCCAAAGATGCATATGAAAACAACAGTAGCAATGTTTGCACAGACACATGCTCAGACTAAAGCCTGATGGAGACAATAATGTGAACATAACAAACGTGTTCGTGGTTCATATAAGCTTACATGAAAACACATATTCCAAATGCTGGGTGCAAATTATACATGCTTTGCATGCCTGTTGCATCAGCTTAGTGTCAGTGTGACATAATGCAAAACAAGCTGTGTGATGTTGCATTACAGTTTTTCTTTTTAAAGAAGAAATAAGTTGCATTTCATGAAAGACATGGTAGGAACAAATATAACTGGTTGGTATGTGATATAAAAGCATTGCTTAAGAATTGTTTTCAAAGAATGTAAGACCATTGGGGGGGAGAAACTGAAATCGGTAAGAGGGCAATTAACACAGACACACAAAGCGGAGTTTGCTTACAGCGGAAATAACCGGTTCTCCTTCTGCTGTTTCAAGAGTCAGAAATTCTGTGCATGTCTAAATGACTTTCTACTCAGTCATGAATTGTGTAATAGCGTGTCACGATAGGAATAACTTCTTCAGGCTCACATACACGGTACCAGTCTAATGAAAATTGTAACCAAATTGAAGAAATGTTGTGCATCCAAAAAGTTTTTGATACCCTGCCCCGACACACCTGATTCAGATCAAATGGATCCAACAGCTTATCAAGCTCTGCACAGTGGCTTATTAATGTAAATCAGGTGTGTTGGAGCAGGGACCAGGGCAAAGGTCCCCCCCACTGCCATAATACAAGGATCACAAACTCCGGTCCTCAAGGGCTAAAACATCTGACTCAGATTACCTGGATCCAGTAGCTTGTTAACTTCTGCACCATGACCCATTAATATGAGTTGGATGTGTAGAAGCAGGAAAACATCTACAAGCTGCAGGACACAGACCCTCCAGGATCAGTTTTATTGAACTACTGTAATGAATTCCAGATTTTGCCTGAACTGTAGCGAATGTATACCTGCACAGTTGTGTTGTGTGAGTTTTTGATATGGAGTTGAGTGCAAAAGAAATATAAAGAAGCATTTAACTTATTTTATTTTTAGAATTCATGAAAGCAATGCTGCATTAAAAAACAAGAGGAAAAGATTCGTAACATAGTACTTTGCACATTAAATTCCGATTAGTCTTGTTGGTTGCTGTCAGGTTCAGACAAAGCAACGTAATCCCAACAGCGAGTAGAAATAGTCATGGTTTTCTAATGATTAATGTTAGAACTTCAACCATCTGCCTGTGGGATTCTTCTCCACAGAGAACCAGAGCCTCAGATCCTCGACTACCAAACGCAGCAGTACAAGCTGTTCCCGCTGCTCGCCATGGCCTACGCCTTCACATTTGTTGGCCAGTACATGACAAAGATCTACCACCGCATCTCTGGAGACATCAACCAAGGGGACCTCAGTGAGCTGCCCGAGGTACCCGCCTGACAATCACATGAAGGAAGGGATCATGGCTAAAGAGAAGGCTTTGACCAAGTTGGAGATGAATCTCACTTTTCACCTCCCTTACCAAGTAATGTTATGTTAAAGACATTGAGTTAATCTTTTAAATTACAGATCAACTTGAAAGGGTTTGGACAACTGTAGTACTTAGGTGTATGCCAAGATTACGAGATCCTGATTAATTTCAGTCTATTTTAGTGCATAACTAATTTAGAATCAGGTTATTAGATTTTTTGCATTGCAAGAAAAACCTTATTACTTTTTTTGTTGCATTTTGCTTTTGTTCCTCCACTGAGGGAAGGGCTACTTTAAGAACCATGTGATTATTACCAATAATGTCTGCTTGCTTACATGGTTTTACAAATGTTATCCAGCTGTTCTTCATTGTTCTACCTGAGAGTTGGAGCACATGCAAAAGAAAAATACCATTAAAATTGGTTGGTGGTGTAGGATGCTTTAATCAACACTTGTTTGATAGTTGTGATAGAGATAGACAGGAAAGAGGCAAACAAGAAGTAAAGCTTTGACTGGTGGGAAATGAAAACAAACACTTTCAAATTTCAAATACAAGTGTATTTGTTTATAGAGCACTTTTCATACATATTAGCGACACAAAGTGCTTTACATACAACAATAAACCGTTTTTGAAACACCCACACAATCATACTCTCACTTACATACATCCACGCACATACAACATGCAGTCAAACCCCCACCCTTCTGTCTCCTCAACTGAGCAAAAATTAAAAGAAACTTGGCTTGACACTCCAGTGAGGAAACAATATTTTGGGGATCCATTCACACCAGGAGCCATCCCACCCAAGACCACTGAGGCTGCCACCACAGGGAGAGCCAGAGGTCCACGCCACAGTTATAAGGCTGCGGTGCAGGACCCCGGCCAACCAGCCAAAGGCAGTTCCTGTTACAGCAACCCATGGACCATGCAGCCATAGCCCCCCGTGTGAAGGATCCCCATGGATTTTATGATCAACAGTAAGATCAAATGAAAGCAACATAAATAAAGGGAAATTAAGAGCAATGTACTTAAATAAAACAATACAATAAAAGCAAATAACTAAATAAAAATAGTGATTAAAAATAGATATTAAATAAATAAAGAGAGCCAAGTAAAAAAGTGTGTCTTGTCCCTCACCTTAAAAATATCAACTCTTTCTAAAAAATACTCCAGCGTTCAGGTGTGAATAAAGTGTTTCTCACCATGTTTACGTTTCTGTCTCTAGCTCCATGCCCTGTCCGCAGGCCTGAAGGCCTTCACCACATGGGAAGCCAACTCTGGCATCGAAGTGTGCCGCATGTCCTGCGGTGGCCACGGTTACTCTCGAAGCAGCGGCTTGCCAGACATTTACGTAGAGTTTACCCCAACCTGCACCTACGAGGGAGAGAACACAGTCATGATGCTGCAGACTGCCAGGTAACTCATCAGAGACATGCATGCATGCATTAAATCCTCACTGCCAGAAATTCCTTACTGGGTGCAGAATCCCTAAATAATTCCCTGCAGCACAGACTCCAAATTATTTTAATGTCTCAATTTAACATAATACGGGTTAGACGGAAATAAAGTAGACAAACATTTGTGCACACAGCAGCCATACAGTTAGCTGTACCACAACTAAAGGAGGCGCACCCTTAGTCCTCCCACAGGAAAAACAAATACTGGACCCATGATGGCGTCTGTGTTTTATGTCATCAAGGCTGTGAAGGTCAGCAGTTCAGTCTCAGAAACATCCCGCACGATTTTTATCTTGGAAGTGATTTTATTCCCCTGCAAACATCTATAAAAAGCTCAAAAAATTTGATCTATTCATTCAATGGTCATTGCAATTTCCCCAACTGTATAGAGTATTTCCTTTTTTCTTTTATTTTCAACACTCAATTAATTTCAACTAATTTGGTTTATTTTTCTTACATTTAATTTATTTTCAAGCTTGCCCTAGGGTGACACAGATTGGAAATCTTCTTGCCAGTGCAAACACCCCAAACCACTTCAGATCTTCATATCTTTACACTGGCTTCCAGTTTGTCAAAGAATTGACTTCAGAATCCTGCTGTTAGTTTACAAAGCACTGAACGGTTTAGGACCAAAATATATTCAGGAACTTCTGATCCCTCAGGTCATCAGGGTCAAGTCTACTTTCGGTTTCCAGAGTCAGAACTAACCACAGAGAGGCAGCGTTCAGTTTTTATTCTCCTCACATGTGGATCAAACTCCCAGAAAGCTGCAGGTCTCATGAAACTCACAGCAGTTTTAAATCAGGGTAAAACTTTTCTGTTTCAGCCTTTTTATGATGAGTGATTTTTTTCTCTCTGAGGGTTTCTTTCTTTATTCATTTTTCTTATTTTGTGATTTTACTTTTGTTTTAATTCTTTTTATTGCTTTCTGCACTTTGCTGTAATGTTTCTGTTTGTATGTAAAGCACCTGGAATTGTCATGAACACAAAATGTGCTATACAAATAAACTGGCCTTGCCTTGAGCATGTAGTACGAAAGCTCCTCACAGAAACATGAAAACTGCTTTGAATAGCTTCAGAGCTAATGTTTGCCTAATGCCTTCCTTTAAAGTTAAAGATAACAATCTACAACATGACACACTTCCATTCCTAAATTAGATTATGTGCTGAACATCAGCTTTAGCTCATAACACGAAACCTTCCTAAAATCAAATCCTCATGGCGTGTAAGTGCATACTAGTAACACTCATGATAAGCAATGACATTTAAAACTAAAACTCAGATAGCACCCATGTTTAACTGTGAAAGTGGATGTCCACCACGTTTCTGTGCAGGTACCTGGTGAAGAGCTACCGACACGCCAAGGAAGGCCGGCAGCTGAGCGGCATTGTCTCCTACCTGAATGAGTCACATGATCAGCGGGTGCAGCCACAGGCCGTCGCTGCCAGACCCCCGGTGGTTGACATTAATGACCTGACAAGCCTGGTGGAAGTCTACAAACTGCGAGCTGCCATGTAAGAAAAGAACAGAGTGAAAAATAATGTAGTTACATGGAAAATGTTAGAGGAGTTCTGGGACATTTAGCATCCGATGTGTTTGAGCCTCATTTGTCAGCGTCCGTCAGTACGATGGCCTGCAATGTCTGCTTCAGTCTCTTGTTCTCCCCTTTCACCCAGAGTTCTGCCTTTGTCATTTCCTCTGTGCAACATGATCTGAACTGCCATTGCAACACTGCATACTGTCCGCTTTAGTCACATCTAAATCCATTGGGCAGTCGGTGTCAGCTGTGGTGAGCATAAAGAGTCTCTAAGCCGGTATGGACGGAGACAAAATAAAACCTTTCAGTTGAGGTGGGAGAGATTAAAGGGAGATAAGAAAGAGATAAGAGGTTTTTCTGAATAAAGACTAAATGGTTTGGTTCGGTCTTTTCTGCAGCTGTTTTTCACGCGAACACATCACATCAGGAGGCTGCAAATATGAGGAAGCAGGTGTGGGGGAGCAGCTGTCTACAGAGTGCAGAAGGCAGCATGTAATACAGAAATTGCACCGGGGAAATCGCTAGTTTCTACAGCACACGCTGAGATCATAGACTGGATATTTATGGACTTTGCACCCATCAAACTCCGAACAGTCTGTAGCTAAGAGCTAACAAAACTAACCCAGAGCTAACCGGCAGACGGTGGTAGGCAGACTAAAGCTAAGGTGCATTAGTAGCAAACTAAAAACCATAGTTGAGACTCTTTAATGAGTTTGTATGAACATTGCATGTATCTGTTCATGTTCTCTCATAGCGGTGACAAGCTAGGTCAGTAGACAAAACAAATTCCCAACAATTCACATGCATCTACACACAGAAATGTCACATATCCCTGGAAATGAACTGACTCATTCATACATTGCTCCACTGGTTATGAATCTACAAAGAGTCTCAAGCATATTTGTGGGCATTTTCTTTTTTAGAGCGTTTCCGGGTGTTTCAAAGCATCTTTATAAAACAAGAGCCTTTATTTTCCAGGGTCTGCTTCAGAATTGTGGGTAAACTACACATAAATATGTGTGGGGATGCTTTGGTCAGGTTTGGGGGTTGTGATGTGTATTTTTGTTCTTTGTTAATCCAGCACCTTTTGGTTAATGCTGGTTTTATTTTGATTTTTTTTTTAGCTTAGTAGAGATGGCAGCAAAGAGCATCCAGCAGGAGCTGCAGCACAGGACGAGTCAGGAGGACGCCTGGAACAACAGCTCAATCGACCTGGTCAAGGCTTCAGACGTAAGTGCGTTTCTTTCTTACTCATCTTGGTGAGGAGAAGTTAAGCTATGTGCCGAGGAGCTCCTTGAACAGTTGAGTCTTTAGCTCGTTCTTAAAAGTAGATGAGAGAGATCATTCCACCACCGGGAAACAAACGAGGAAAAGAGTCTAGCTACTGATTTTTATGCAACATATATAATTAGCCAAATATCACTTAGCTCCTTTTTATTGTTTCCTGTCTCTTTTTGTGTAGTTGTTTTCTCTGTTTTGATGTTTGCTTTCCATCTCCAGGCCCACTGTCACTATGTTGTAGTCAAGGTATTTAGTGACAAGCTGGGGGAGATTGGTGACACCGCCATACACTCAGTTCTGTCAACACTGGCTCTTCTCTTTGCCATGAATGGTATCGCGAAAAACTCTGGAGACTTCCTGCAGGTAAGCTAAATGCTGTAACACGGCTAGCACCTGGCCTGTGTGTGCAGCGTGAAATAACTCTGCATTAGTATCAGGTGTTTGTCTGCTCTTTTCTCCAGTCAGCACTGATGGCACAGAGCAGCTTGTTTAATTTTCAGTGAAGGGGCTGGTTTCAGTGCTACAGCAGTGGAATTATTCACTTCCTCTGTATAAATATATAAAAAAAACAAACTCTTTATTTATATAAACGTGGCCTTTACATAGACCTACTGACCGAAGAAAAATTTAACCCAATTTTATTTGTGGTGCGTAAATTGTGTTAACCATTTTGAATGTAACACTGGGTACTTGAATGTCCAATGTGTCAGTACATATTACATGAAACACATCAAACTTAGTCCTCTGCTTTTAATCCATCATATTTGGGTCGGGGATACAGCATTTTTCCACCAGTTGGGTGAGGTTTGCTCTGTGGTTCACCTCTGTTGACAGCCCGGTGACAGCAACCCGGGTCTCCACACGTACACATGAATGGTTTTTTTTTTACACAGGAGCTTTTTTGAATTCAAAATGATTCAATTTTGAATTATAAAGTTTTAGCGGTTTGTAATTTGTGTGTAAATTTATTTTGTTCAGAATTGTTTGATATTTGTGTGTGCATTTCAACACACACTTGCAAGGAGGGATGTTGCACTTATTTGTTTTCATAATTAATCACAGTAATTAACGGTAGAATTTGTTTAATTGTAACCAGGATCCCCATTAATTGCAGCCGAGCAGCTGCTAGTTTTCCTGAGCTCGCCATATAAAACAATAACACAGAAATATAAAAAGAAATGTTGTATAATGCAATTTAATTAATTGAATGTAAAGATAAATTATAGCTTCAAAAGTTTGAAGCCATTCAAAAACAGTTCTGTTGCCTTTATCAAGAATTCATTGGAGACATGAGGTATCGGCCACTTGGGAACTGGTGCAAAAGAAATAAGTAAACATCTATTTCGCCATCTTTCTTGCATCAGTCCAAACTCATCACCTGACCCTGGCCGGACCAGAGCCGTTGTAAAATGGTAGAGTTGGGACTTTTAAATCTCAGGACCTGGATGGGTTTGGGCTTAATTTCGACAGGTTGGGAAAAATATCTTGAGCTCTACAATGGCCCACATTTCCTTGGATCAGCTTAGCTGTAAATTGAAAGTATGAGACGCTGCAAACCTACTGACCTCACATGACCTTATTGTGGGGCGACTCAGTGTCTCTGGTGTCTGTTTTCTGTCCTCAGGCCGGACTGCTGAGTGTGGCCCAGGTGCTGCAGATTTCTGTCTGTATCAAAGAGCTTCTGTCTCAGCTGAGGCCCAACGCCGTGGCGCTGGTTGACGCTTTTGACATCCATGACAAGAAGCTGAACTCAGTCCTGGGCCGATACGATGGAAACGTCTATGAGCAGATGTTCGAGTGGGCGCGCTCCTCACCTCTCAATGCCACCGAGGTGAGTGTTATCAGAGAAAATAAGAGCTGATCAATCAAACTATTTGTCCTTGCGTCTTGTTAATTTTCTCTGTGTAAACGGTGTTCAAACTTTTTCTTCAGGTCCACGAATCCTTCCACAAGTACCTGAAGCCTCTGCGGTCCAAACTGTGAGCTCATCCATGAACCTTTCCTCCCACCTTTAACTCTGTGTACAAAGGAACAAGCTTGACACTAGTTATCTATCAAATCAACCCTGTAATCCATGGGCTGGTATGCACCAGGAATTTAACCCTCCCTACATTTCTTTTCCTTTTGTGGTGAAGTGGGACACAACCAAACATTTGGTGGCCATGATAGCCTGTAAACTAAGCCTTATGGGTGGTAGGAGGATAGCTGGGATATTGGATGGACATCTGAGAGATCAGTGAAGGATTGGATAGGAAATGCTTTAATGGAAAGAATGAAAATTGATCATGTGAACTGATAAAGGCTGCATTCAATCCCTTTAAATATTAGAAACGGTCATTTATTTCCAGCTTTAGATGGCCTCATTCTTTGAATTGAGCTTCCATCTTATTTTTCTTAGAATCTCTTCTTAAAGTATCTTTTCACTTTTCACCCTGTCTGTTAGCAACACAAAGGAACCTTTCTTTCCCTTATTGACAGAATATCAAAAGAAATGTTGGAAATTCCTAAACTGAAATATTCGTTTAAGAAACGGTGCTTTATTTTCCTCGTTGATATGCAAACAATCATTGGGGAGGAGATTTCGGAATCGCTGAATATGAAGAATGAATTTTACTGAGTTGATCCATCGCCTCCCTTTACAATGCAGACAACTAGGTCCAATATGATTGAATTGTTGCATTGAACAAATTTCCAGAAGCATGCACCCTTTTATCAAATACCCAATAAGGGACCATGATGGCAGTTTCCTTCTTTCCAAAACATTTTGAGTCAGTTTTCCAGCCAGTTTTTCGTGAACAGAGGCTGACCTCAGAGGACAGACGGGACATGGAGTGTGCATCAGTGAAATGGTTCGTGGCAAAGACGTACAGGGGATTAAATCAAGCACTTTGAGATTCTAAAATTCTAATTTTTTGAGAAAATCTGGATTT
Source organism: Craterocephalus amniculus (assembly GCA_036024015.1). Taxonomy (NCBI): domain Eukaryota; kingdom Metazoa; phylum Chordata; class Actinopteri; order Atheriniformes; family Atherinidae; genus Craterocephalus; species Craterocephalus amniculus. The sequence goes on from JAVQJG010149234.1 coordinate 11,865, forward strand.
GTTTTTCATTGATTTCTCACCAGTAAATTTTCCCTCTGTGTCAAACATCTGGTGTGTTTTTAATGTACTTACTGAGTCCACATGTGCACAGTAATGTCTGTGCGTTAGTATTATTCCTCCCTACCATGTGGGGTTGATGTTTTTTTGTCGTTTTTAATTAAGCACATTTCAGATTACAAACCAGTAATATGTTGGGAAATTTCATTTGTGTAATTTCTTACTGTTTCTGCTAAATCAATGTGCAAACTGTACCACTTTTGATTATTTCTTTCCTGGTTTTGTTTGACAAGCATAACAGTTTCCTCTATTTCCAGTCAGTGGTAACTGAATGACAACAGTTTTGTGACTGTAATCATATTATGATGAAAGGTGGAGAATTTTAAAGCCTTACTGTAAACTGTAAGTAGATGTGTGGGTTAAATATGTGCCTGAGGAAGTTTTCTTCCCTTAATCTCATCTAATATAATGTTCTATCCCACAGTCATCTCATTTCAAGGCATTAATCATTTGATATGTCACCATGTAATAAATAAGCTGGTTATCAACATATTTGTATGAAGTATCTCAGCATGTTTGATTGAATAGTGTAGATTTGAAACTATTTGAATGTTTAATGAAATATAACCTTAAACTATATTAATAAAAAACGATGTGTGTTATGTCTGATCTGTTCATGTTTTGAGTCTTTTAGTCTTGTTTGAGAACTTTGTGGAAGCACATCTGTTCTCAGTTTCTGAAACCTGCTTGCGATATTAAGAGGTGATCCAGAGACAAGAAAATGAGAACTTAAGCTTTGTTGTTTCTGAGCCAAAGAAAGGATTTGGATATTTCATGCCACTGCAAGGATTGTCATATGTAACTAACTACCCGTATGTTTCCCTGTGGAATCTCCACATTCAAAGAGGATTTTCTTCATCCCTGCCCCTAAGCTCTTTATATTTTGGTCATTTTTTTGTTCTCGGGACTTAATTGAAAACTATATTCCAACTTTGAAATCTTTAATACATCTCCAGTTAGAAAAAAAGCTGGGTCACTGTTAAGGAATATAGCAGACTGTAATTGAAAATAAAAACAAATTGCAATGATGTATGAATCTCCTCAACACATATTTTATTCCCATCAGAACATAAACAACACACCAGGTGATGAACCTGAGACATTTTATCATTTCATGGGAAATCTGAGCTCATCTAGAGGCTGATAGCAGCAACATGTCTGTAAAAAGTAGTTCCAGGGTGATGTTTAGCATGGTGTAGCATCCCCTCTTCTTTCAACAGCTGTC
>JAVQJG010149257.1:0-24118 GCA_036024015.1 Craterocephalus amniculus
GATGGATGGATGGATGGATGGATGGATGGATGGATGGATGGATGGATGGATGATCGTCCTGTGAACTTTTTACAAAGAAATCACTGACCTGAACTCAGAGGAAAAAGATAGAAAGTAAATGTATGGAGAACAATGTATTCTCAGTCTGACTGAGGTAGGAAATAACAAATATACAATAATCCAAAACTGAGAAATCAGTATTATCTGGAAATGTATGGAATAAATAACTCAGGGGGGCGACTGAGAGGAATGTGTAAGGTGGATGTTGCACCGTACTATATTTTTACTGCAGCTGATGATGGGATGAATAATGGCTCCAGAATAATTTGCAATGAGCTCCTGAGAAATGTATGACCTGAATGGGATGGGGGAAAAAAATAATACGAAGCAGTGGGAAGTGAGTTGGTAAAAGTAGGAAATGCTGTGACCCAAGCCAGATACTGTTTATGAGGTACAAAAATGTTATCACTCCCCATAAGACATTTCACATACTTACACAGCAGTTATTTCTTTCATTTTTAAAATGACCTTTGTTTTTTTTTCCCAAAAACTAAACACTGGTTATTATAACATCGTGACTGGTTTGACATGTACTGAGAGAATCCACATGACTTAGAGGCAGGTGGAAAATCCATTGAGGCTGTGACGTTGTCTCTTCTATCTAAAAGCCTCCACTGCTTAACCCCACTGTTTTCTTGTTCTCTGAAACAGGAAATGTGAAATGGTTTGGAAAATACGGTCAAGCCCAGAGAAGAAGCATATACTTCGAACAGTTGCACTTCTCACAGTTTAAAGTAGCTTAAACCTTAAACCACACATTCCTCTGAAAATGGAATTAGCTGAAGAAAAGAGATCTGCTTTCCAACTTCTGCTTTCTATTTCCTTCTTTGGACAGTATAACTAGATAACATAACAATGAACTTCCAGTTTAACATTACAGTTCATTTGAATAATTTGGTATAAGTTCTGATTTGGACAAATAACTGTTCAATAACTGTGCAAGGGAAAATGCTGCACTCTATTTTTTTAAGCATTTTCACTAGTAATAACATTTTCTACAAGATCTTTCTGCTCTCTTCCCCCCTTGATAAGTCCATTGTGTCGGGCTGACCCAGATAGTAGTGAAAGACCTTACTGGAACTCAGAAACTGGAGCTCAATTTCATTTGGGCTTTAGGGGAAATATCATAAGGTGTCTCAAATTTGCTCCTTTGGGATGACATGGATTTATCAGTGTGTGATACCTATATGCAAATAATAAAAATGTTTTTTTATACACAAAAGAAATCCAAAAAATAACACATATAACACAAAAAATACTTCAAAATAATAATTAACTCCTGCCATGCATAGATTGGATGATAATGAAAGTTGCTCTGATATGCAGTAAATATCAAGTCTAAGCTAAAGCTTCAGAATTTGACTTCCAGGTATACCTTCTCCATCACACATTTGTGTGATGTCTGATCAATCCAAATTTCTGATTGTAGTTCTCTTGTAAATCACACTAGTAATACCAAATACAGCACAATTTCAAATATTATTACCAATCCTCAAATAATGAATATGCTTTTATTTTTAAACAGTTACTGTAATATTCATTATGTCTACCCTTGGAACACATACTATAAATCCTTTTAGGGCAAAAAAAACAAACAAAAAACAAGGAAGATTAAATCTGAGTTTGTATAATAAAGTTTCCCACAAGACTCTGCTTCACATTGGAAATCTCTCATGGGCTGTATTGTCATAAGATCTTTTGGATGTGGCCCAGAAAAGATGCAGTATAAATGTGGATTTTCCTTACAAGCAGGACAAAGGACTATTTCATGTTCTACTCCTGTGCAAAAGAAGTTGGAAGCAGCAAAACTAGTGAAAAGAAAAAGAAGAAAAGCTGACCTCCATCTATATCTAATAGGAGCCTAGCAGCATTAGAGTGCTGCAAAGCGACAGCTACTCACACTTCTCCACAACAGTGCTGGACCGCAGTCAATAAAACATGAAACAGACTCAAGCTTCTACAAAATGAGCCTGAGTCCCCATCAAAGAATGATGTTCAATAGCCATCAGAACTAAAGCAAAAGCAGATCTGGCTCTTACTCTCACAGACTCCTTGCTGGAGCAAAACAAGCACACAAGATCTTAGCAACAGCAAGTGATTAAATCTAAATCTGATTCTCCTGTCAGCCCCTAACATCATGACCTTGTGTCTAACCAGGAATGAACATTCAAATCTTATCTGCCTTCACAGCTCATGAGACATAGTGCATGTGGAACTAAATAAAGCTTTCAAACAGATGGATGTCCCCTAAATAGATCTGATACTAAGCTGTTCACCTTTAGCATACAGCACTCATCCATCCAGCTGTTAACCCCTCTCCTAAGTCGAACTAAACAAGGCCAAGGTGGGCGATGAAAATGCCGGCGTTCTCCCAAGCACTTTTTTACCCCTCCCCTCATTCTGCCCTGAACCTAAACCCCATGTTAAGTCTCGAGCACTTCACTGAGCTAGAAAATAGGAGGGTAAACTGAGACAGTTCTCATGGACAGTGCTCCCTCAAGCAGCAAACAACATCAGGATTGATTCCTACATCAGAAAAATGTATTATGTATTTCTTCATCGCATTGCACAGTTCAGCCTGATTACATTGATACACTGCTTTACTCATTAGGTTAATAGAAGTCCTTGAGTTCAGTAAACGTCTTTTTTTTTGTCTTGCTTTTTGTTCATGGGTTTTATTTTTGCTCCTCAAGGTTCAGGGCAAATGATCTGCAGTGAGATAACGGGAAAAACAGGTTTGAACTCAAGCCAAAGAAATTTCATTTCAACTCCTGCCAAGTGTCCTGGAGTGATCTTTGATAATGATTTTAATTTTGAAGTGGGAACATCATTAAAGTGTCTTTTCATCACACAATGAACGAAAGAGCCAAGGTCAACATTTCTGTTTCAGCACGAAAAAGTAACTTTTTTTAAAGACACCTCAATTAGTGTAATGCAGGAGTTACATGCAACGATTACCCCTGATTAAGTAAGTAACTAAGATTAGTAACGCAAATATGAAGCTATATTGTTGAAGTAATGAACATTTCCACTTCTATAACAAAATGTTGTGACTGCTTCCTCTGTTCAGGTTAGTGATCATAAATCCTACCAGCAGGCTGGTGTGGTGCCACGCAAGCATGAATAGCGACGGACTGATGGATAAATGACCATCCCTGGCCTCTGGGGGTCTCAAAATAGCAAAAATGGCATCAAAGTATCGAGCAGTTTCAGTTAGGGTTAGCTCATTTCTTGATTTATGATACAAGTGTTGAAATTAGCATTGAGCTAAATTTAATCAAGATGTGCACTGTGACTCAGAAGCAGCATTAGTCAATTTGTGACCTTACAGCAATCTGTGGAATTTGTGTCATTATTGATCAATGGGTCTGTTTATTGATTTGTTTTCAGGGGTCAAGCCATCATTCTTGCTCTCAAAGACTGGGATTTAAGTTCCTTTTAAACCATCTAAAAAAGATTTGTGTTATAGCTACTGCATTTTGTTTAATCAAGTTTATGAAAGACACAATCGTCAGTGAAGTTTCCAACTGAGTTGACATTTTTTTGCATTTCACTGATAGTTTCCAGATAAAAGAGCAGCTTAGTTTAATGAACAAAATCTGAATGGTTTTCAGTTGCATAAAAATGTGTCCTCAGCCGACTGTCATCTAACCAAAGCATGGATAACAATCAGAAAGGGGAATGAAGTCTGCAGTCTTCAAGCGAAGAGGAGTTTCTATCTGTCTGTGCTACGTATTGTTAAAACGTTATTTATTTCAGTTCTTCCAACAGATTTTTAACAGTGTCTGAAGGAGCAGAGCTGCATTTGGCAAGCAGGGCAGTAATATATCAAAATATTATCTATCTCTGCCAAAGCAATTGTAACCAGAAGCTTAAATTCTGCAAATAGCGCTGTTTAGTATTCTACAGCGAAACCTAGATCCTCAGACTTTGTAGGAGTGCTTCAAAAAAGAAAAAACAATTCCTCTATCTTTTATCTTCGCAGTTTTTCTATTTTCTGTCACACGAACCACCTCATTATTAAAACTGCTCCATGATCCCATCACTGGCAGCCCTGTTCTTTAACTTTGCTATGTCCAGTATCTTAGATTGGACGGCAGCAATCACCCGGCTGGAGAGTCTTCTCTGTGACAGATTGATAAATAAACCATAAACGGCAACTTGGAACAAATTGCCCCTAAAAATGTTTGATGGCAACTGTGTGTAACCAACATTGTCAGCCTCTGAGATGTTAACTCTCAATCTAAGAGTTCTGCATATCGTGAAAGTCTGATAAATTCAGGCTGAGCAGCTGCCGAGCCCGGGTAGTCAATCTGCTGCTCGTATTCAGGCAGTCTCCTCCCACCCTTTGGAATTTTGCAGCATCTCATACATCACAGCTACAAATAGGGCATACATTTTGCAAGCTGAATAAAGACAGATAGGCCAAGTCTACAGATGATTAATTACAGGAATAACTGCAATGACACTGTCCATCAAAGAGGTGGAAACAGGAGTGCTTTTTATATGATTCCTCACCTAACTTCTATCCAGAGGGTCCCGCGGACACTTTTGCAGCCTATTAGCCATGTTGTTTAATAACTATTATAATAACTGCTGGCAGTTAGCAGGTTTGTTGGTTGAGAAACCCCCCCACCCATACCGCCTCTATACCTACTGTATTTAACATTCAAAGAATGAGGTAGCTTTCTTCTTGTGTACCAGCTTAACGTATAGCATACAAGATATAGAAATAATCTGCAAGGCTGCATGAAACTAGAGCACAGATTTAAAATAATTATAAGGCTATTATTAGTTTTCTCATAATTAAAATGGAGCATCTGACACAAGCGAACCACACAATTCAGAGATGGGGGGTTGTGTCCACACTCTTCTTCTTTTGTTCTCCCGCCACACTTATCAGCATGCATTAAGAAGAGCATCAATTCCAAATAATACTAGCCTACCACTGAGCGAGCCTAGACTACAGCAGAAGCCCATATTAAAACCATGCTCAGATCAAAGCATTACGGGCTTCTATTCCTGTCATGCTGGGTTGACTAAGAGCCAGTATCTGAATCAAACTACACAATGTAGTGTTTCCAAATTGGAATGAACACTGACTTTGAAAAACAGTTAAGTTGAGGAAAAGGCAAGTGTGTTTCACCATGATCAGATGCGAGGATCTAATTAGCTTTTGTGTCCCATGCTGAGATGGCGGCGCTGCGGTTTGTTTTGTTGCACAATTGTCAAGAGTGCCTTTTCTATTCTACTCACATTAATGAGATCGGCTTTTTCTCTGTGTGTCTGCAGAGCAGAAAGCAATGAAACTAACAACCACTGCAGCTATTGTACTGGATATACTGTACATGACATAGGGAGGATTTCCACACGTGATTTTCACAACCAAAGGGAAGTTTCTACTTCAGTCGTTGCCTGTCAGTGGGGGAAATAACTGTCATTCTCCGGTGATTGAATCTATGATTCTCCATCACATATTTATGAAGACGTGACACTATGTTGGGCCTGACCCACTCTATTTTATGAAGCATTTGAACTGTGAATGGCTGAGGGGGGGAAATCACGGGAGGGAAGAGACTTTACGGCGAAAGGTGCCAGGAGCAGAAAAGAGCAGAGAACAGTAGCAGAATAAATAGGGATCGCCGAGCTACAAAGACATCTCTCGGCAGCAATATCCCTCCCAGGAGCAACAATTATTGAATGGTGCTCAGCACACCACGACCACAGACAAACAAACAGCTCACCACTGATCACAGCAACAGCTACTCACACTGCATAGCTAAAAGGATGATTAATCTGCTTTGCTGAATGCCCTAGAAAAGCTACCCTGTCTCCAACCGCTTCAATCTGTTTGTGCACACAGATGATCTTAGATATTGGGCTTTTGTTAGATGAAGCACCTGCTCCCCGGTGCCACCAGAATCGTTAAGTGCTGCCTCTGGCTTCCCACCAAGCATTTGTCCACAGTGTGCAGCAATCACAATGATCTGCCAAGTGATTAATTGTTTAATAATTGCTGAGGCTACTTTGTGCTGCAGTGCGCTGCTGTCATTCCGCTCTGCGTACTGCTTAGTCAATGTTATGTGAATGGCAGCTTTAAAAGATGTGGAGTCTTAAAAGATACAAACAGTGATAAAAGCAAAAGGAAATGAAACAATGGATAATATAAATAAGATATGCTCAGCACATACTGCAAGAAACGGGAATTCTGCCGAGATAAAGGCTTTTTCACTGCAGTCGGAAAATGGAGTGGCTCATTGTTACAGATTCAGTATTCAGAAGACTTGCTCGTGTTAGCTTTCATTTGAAGTGTGAACAAAAAAAATGGGCATAAGAGAATAAAGAAAACCCTGTAGAACTGGAGTTTTTTTTCTTTGATTCAACAAAACAATCCGAAAAAACACTTCCTTTTGTTTGAATAATGATATTGAGTTTTAAGCACGTACAAACCCACTTCCCTGCCTTTTTTCTTGAATTTATTTTATTCAACTCACTGATTCACTGGGATATCTGACCGAACACGCCACTATCCAATCCTCCATGGGGTCTCTTCCCTAGAGACTGAGCTCTGCTCTTAAATGACACTCATCATAGGGGTGAGCACAGTTTCCAGTTTCATTATAGCACTTTGAATCGAGCATATTCTTTAGCAAACTAATTACACTGCCCATCAAAGCAGTTAACCTCTCAGGTCAAGCTTTGTACTGTAATGTCCATTTGTCTTCTTCCAGACAGGAGAAGACCACATGAGTGGTCTTGTCTCATCAGGCATCCATGTCACTTTGCAGCTTTAGGTCTTTCTTCTCTGTTTAGTCCTCTGAATGACAGGAAAAAGCTCTGTAAGTTACGGTAATGATCTGAATGCAAACCTAATTAAGAAGATGACAATGAAATCAATAAACCAAACAAAAAAGCAACAGAATATTTTTTCAGAGTAATTTATGTTCTCGCCAGCTTTGTTTAGGGGAATGCACATAGCAAACGGTTCATCGCCGTTGTTTCCACTATTATATTTTTCAAAGTTATTGTATAACCGAAGAATAAATACATTAACATAGCACTAGAAATCAATAGCTATAATGTGAGAGGAGATAGTGTACAATAGTGTATTTATCCCTTGCTTGAATACAAGCAGTTAATCAGGGTCTGCTCAGCCTCTCAATGGTTTCATTTGGATGGGATTAAGTCCCACATTTCTCCCAGGCCTCAGAGATTTAATCAGAGAGAGAGTTCAGCTACTGTGGCGGAACAGAATCAGACAATGACCAGCCTGGGATTACACTCGTGGATGTGGAGGTCTGATGTCAGGAGCGTCCCATATTCTGGATCTTTTTTTCTTTTTTTTTAAAGATACAAATAATCCATGCTGAAAAAGTCTTTTGACTGCAGGCATGGAAAATGGTAAGAGGATGCAAGAGACCTCTATTACCAAGAAGAGTCCCTGAAATATGGATATGCGCCGAAACTAATATGTGCTGCTTGTATGCCTGTTTGTGCATTTTAGCCTTTTGCCTCTGTTCCAGCCTTCATCTGGACATCAGTTAGTTATTATCATAGCAAAGAGTCAAATCACTAACTTAATATCCATTAAATTCATTTTTTAGATGCTGCTGTTTGTCAAAAGTATGATAATGAATTAAATAATCTAAATGTTGCAACATTGTGTATTTTGTGTTTGTCTTTGCAGTGTTGAACTGGACTTTAAGCAGCAGGAGGATAAGCTCCAGCCCCTGATGAAGAGACTTTGCCCTCTGGATAGCCAACAATGCCCTGCTCTGCCTTATTCCAACGAAGTCTTCACGTCCACCCCAAAACGCAAATCCAAGACAGAGTCCAAAAAACATGCCAGATGGAAACTCTGGTTTCTCTGAATGAAGGCCTTGGAGTGGGCCGTTTTATTGGGAGCAAAAACACCCCAGTTATTCCCATGGTGGAAGGAATATTCAGATGAAGGCGATCAACCTCTGCGAATGGATGATGATGGAGGTCTTTTAGAGTTCAGAGCTCTGAGCTGAGACTGTCAGGTCAGCTGGGGTACAGCAGAGACATAAAACAATTCAAATTCAGTATAAGCTTTTTCTGCTATGTTTGCGGGACGGGATCAACACACACCTGCAAAAACTAGGTGAGCTGAGACATGCATTTTGTAAATCAAATTTTTTTTTAAAGCTGTGTAAAGATCTATTTATGAGCTGGATACACATTTTTACTGACATTTTTCCGTGACGTCTTCCAATGAACACATTGCACTTTTGATCTTTCCCCCTTAGAGCATATTGCTTGGCAACAAGAGGAGGCACCCTGTGGAGAGTCTTGTATGACTGAAGCGATAATCTTTGAATGGACATCCCCACCGACAGCAAAGCACAAACATTTGAGCATTGATGGGAACATGCATAAATGACAGTATGTGACAGAATGCCATCACTGTTTTTTACAACCCTTTGCTATCCTCTCCTCTTTCCCCTTCTTTATCAACACGCTGCTTCGTTTTTCTGATTGTACGTGCATCTGCTTCCCTTTACTAAAAACTGATCTCTCCCACATCTCAAACTTTATCCCTTTATCTCTCTTTCTGTCAGTCCCTTTCTTTAGCTCCATGTCAGTCAACTGGGCAAACTTACCCTCGCTTACCTTGTGTTTTCTCCTCTTACAGTCTGACACAATGTGCAGAATATATATTCTAGATTCTTGTCATCTTTTTTAGCAAAATTCTGTAAGGTTGAATTTTGAAGATTACATGTTGAAACAGGTATCAAATGAGGACATATTAAGAAGCATTCTGGGTTTGATCAGATTTTGTTTTTTTATCAACACGTAATCTTTTAATTACTTGTGCAGCATTTTTTTGTGATAACTTCAAAATGTTTTCTTTTACACTCTATATTCTTTTGAATTTAAAGACTATTTTAACTTTTTTTTATTTATTCCAACTAGAGTTTGCCTTGCCTCTATGTCAAAGTGTTGCAGCAAAGCTCTGATATGAAATCTTCAAACAAATTTATTTCTAAGACCTTAGTCAAGTTAACACTTACAAAGGTGTTTTGTAATAATTGATTTATCTTGCCATTTAACTGCAAACTCCATTTAGCAACTTCCTTTTTTTCCCCTCTCAGAAAGCACCAACCATTTCTTTATCAACCCAAACAAACAACTGCACTCAACATGTAGCAGGACCAGAAGGGCTATATGCTGTACTGAGCTAAAGGAATATAGTAATCACTCAGCAGAAAAGATTTGTAGCCACCAGCTTTGGTTATGTATTAAAAAAACAACAAAGAAACAAAAGACTGATTATGTAGCAGTGACACAGAATGTGTTACAAAGCAGGTATTTAATGAATCTTTACAGTTGTTTTATAACATTAAACTTGAGTGGACAATGTTAGATGTATGAGGAATGTCAGGAAATGTGCACTGGCCTCCCATCATTAGGTTACATGCTTGATGACATTTTGCAGGTTGCTAATATTTGTGCAAAGAGCTGTACCTTGAGAAAGTGCAATTTAGTGATTACAGTATGTGCAATATTATGCTATTTTCTACTGTTTCTACACCACAATTAAAACGTTTTCAATAGAAACTGATCCAGTGTGTTCCCATTTCTACAAAAAGCAAGAGGCAACACAGTTGTATTTTTTCTTTTTACTTATTTGTTTTCTTATAAATCTTCAAAAGGAATGTTTCTGTTGGTTATTAGTCATTCAGGTCACAGTTCAATGTTCTCATTTCTATATGTCTCATGGTAGTGGTTCCAAACTGGGGGTCGGGACCCATTAATGCAGATATAAATCTAAGTTTAGCACCTTATTTTTTTTACACAATGCATAAATCCACATTTATCTTCATTATTTATGAACGCTGATATTTTTAAAGCTTTATATTCAGAGGACCCTGCAGGATGACCCATCTGATCAAATACAATTAGAAATTGTTGTTGCGAACATTGTATGATATCTTGAGGGTCATGGCTCAAAAAGTTTGGGAAACACTGTCTTATGGGACGTTTCAAGCATTTACAGTGTTCCCAGACAAGGACCGGTATACCCTGAACACCCAAACACCAATTCTGATTCGTCTATATTCATTTGCAGCTGGTCCTCAACAAAGCAAAGCTCAGGAGAGCAAGCTCCTCTCAGGTCAGTTTACCAGCACTGAACGATGAAACACATTCCTTTAAAGATGACATTTTAAATGTTCATTCTGTAAAAACGATAGATTGCTGCATTCTTTCACAAGTAAAGTCTTACTTTCACATATTGCCAGTTTTTTAAGGCTCTAGCATTATGCTGTAACACACAGGGCTGGCTACTGTTCAGTTTCTTCTTTCCAGCATACTGGATATAAATTTGTGGGTGTATTTCAAGCCAAATCATAATCTTCTCATCAACACTAAGCCAATTTTGGTGCCAAATCCTGATCAAACAGTGAGTGAGAGTGATGCAGCAAATGTTCGTCTCGTATAGACGTCCAAACTATGTTTGTTGTTGTGCGCAACTATGTGGGGAAAAAGGTCTTGCGTAGAAGTGAAACTACCTCAAGGACAAAATTTGTGTAGCATTCCACCACCTGTCCTGCTTGTAAAGACCCGGTCGATCGTTCATTTGACAGTGTCACATATTGCCAAAGAAGGTGTGTCATGGTAGTGACATCTAAGGACACTTCATGCATATTTTAGATGCTGTACAGGCTTTTGCGAAATGGGAGTATGTGACCTTCTATGATAACAGGGTGGAAATATTACAGGTGGTAGTTTGTGTGCATGAAAAGTTTTCGGGAATACTTTAACTATACTCTCATGGTACATTTAGGGCAAAAATCCAGTCTCTGTACCTTAAAATTTACTATTGGATGTCATAAAACTAGAATTGTGGTGCTGAGGATTTTGCAGTATCCTACGCAAATCAACTCTCTTTTCCTTCGCCTGCCAGTTTTGGCCTGCATGCCTTGTATTCTCAACCCTGGTCTGCAGAGAGATATCATATTTACAGATGACTGTGACAAATTCATACAGCAAATACTTATATAACACAGAGGAATCCTGCATGCAACAATGAGGATTTCACTGAAAGAAAAAGGAGATATATTGAAAAAAGGAACACCCCTTCATAACTCTGTGTGACAACAGACAACTACAACCCTGCAGGGTGTAGTAAGACAGCCAGGGATGTGTTTTCATTTTCAGTCTTTTGTGCTATAGTGAAGCAGAGAGGGACCATGACGAGGGCTCCGCAGCTGTGCAGTTGTGCTCCCTCTGTGATCTCTTCAAATAAGATTAGTCTTCAACAGAAAGAAGAGACACAACCTTCAAGTACTTCAGGGGGGAGGGGAGGGGGGGGTCCAGTTCATCAAGCTCAGTGACCTGATCCCACATCCATCCCTCGCCCTTATTATTGCTGCTTTGTCTGTCGCTTTCATCCCCTTCACTTTCTTGTTTTTGCCTTTATTTTAAAAGGGTCTGCTGGCATCTAAATTGGAGTTCTGCCCAATCCTACTTAGTTTTCTCTTCAGCTGACTTTCCATGAACTTTCTGCATTATTTGCATCATGAGATTAAAATCACACTATATTTGACAGTTTGACAGTATTTGAGAGTTGACAAAATTATTTATATGATTCGATCATCACATAACTAGCACTGTAGAGTGCAGACTTCAGAGTATAAACATGATCTAGGTCAAACACGCAAATATGATATCTTGTTTTTTTTTCTAGAAATCAAATCAGATTAAATTTAACTTATCAGTTAACAAATTTTTTTTTGTTGTCTATAAAGGTGAACTTGTAGTTTTGTCTTTGAATTTGTTTAAAATAATGACTGTCCACTTCCTCATGATTTCCACATATTTTCTCATCAAGGAGATTCTTTATTATAGAACATCATAATGATATAGACATTTTAGGAGTTACATTCGCAAGTAAGTCAGGGATTAAAATGCTTTGGTTTAAATGATTAGAGTTCTACAACATTAAAGCATTGCACTTCTTTTCTACTGGCTTCACACCACACTTGGACATTGCCCAGCAGAACATACCACCCGAGGAATACATTGGCATCTAACAGTTTACAAAAAAATGCATTACGATTTGATGATGTGGACAAACTTACCTACAGTACGAAACGTTTTCTGCAGAGACAAGGCTGCACAAACAGTAAGCAGTTCTCAGCACACACAACAGTAACATAGTGACCTTCACACATCGCTGCAGCTATTTGAGAAGTACAACTGTCGTTAAGTTCCTTTTCTGCACTGACCATAAATATTAATGCACACTTAAAATTTAGAAGGCACTATACAATGAGGAACTGAGTTGCAGTGCAAAGTGAATTTACCACAGATAATAAGACAAATACAATTTTCATATTTGAAGCAGCAATTCTGTATAACCAACTTCTGTAAACTTTTCATAAATACAATTTCATAAGGACAAAAAATTTTAATATTTAATATAAAAATGTTAATTGTGTGCATATTACGCATCAATCAAAAAATTACATTTCATTTTCTCTTGACTTTGTTGGCCTCTCTAGGATCAGTGCTTTTTTGGTAGTGTTACGAACACTCTTGAGGAAGACCATGAGGTTAGACCCGCCAGTCCCAGTGCTGTTCAGAGCACTTCCCACTCCTCTGAGAGGACAGCCCATGGACCGGGCATTGTTACCAGGCACAATGATATATTTGGTCACAGTATTAAGGTGGTAGTTCCGTAAATCCACCAGTGCAGATACACAGGAGTTGTAGGTCTGGCAGAGATCGGAGCTGTTGCAAGTCATGATGAAATCCCTCAATGACGGACAAACGGATAGAGCCTCTATCACCTGACGGTGGACAGGAGGCATGTAATCTCTCATGCGTATCAGGAAGGCTCCTAGATAGGGTGAATCAATGAAGACAACAGAGAAGAGACTTGAGGTGGGAAAAGTAAAAGCCTTTCCTGGAAACATTCTCTGTCAGTATGATCAACTGGCTGCACAAACCGCATGATTCATTCACGAAAAGCATCTGAGGCCATTAAAGGTTGAAGGAAATTCCCCTACCTGTCTCACCCTCGTGTCGAATGCTCAGCAAAGCATCAAAGCACTGAATGGCTGAACTCTGTGCTGCGCTTCCACCGGACAGCAGAATTGGCTCATTGCTCACACCTTCATACAAAAGCCCCCTTGGGAGCATGGGGTTATCTCGCCAACTGAAACAATTTAAACAGGTACTATCAGTCTGCTGTTTGCAGGCGAACATGCAATTAAAAGTATCTATTATCTCGTTAAACATACAGTGTAGCAACAGCAGCATTTTGGGATAGAAAGTTGAAAGATTGCTTGAATACTCTATAAGATAAATCTGCACCAGATGAGAGGAATATCAAAAGCATTCTTAAATATGTGGGACACGTGAGCGGGCCTAGAAAACTTACCCTGAGACAAAAATTCTCAATGTTCCATGAAATGCAGCTGGCTCCACGTGGTCTGAATAGAGCAAAAATTCACTCATGTTAATTACCTTGAATATCCCAGCCTTTGTAAAAGCCACAGCATGTAAATTGATTAAATTTATGTTGCGGTAGTTTCAACTTGAAATTACTGTGCATGAGTTGGAAAGTTTCCTTCATCTTCTTCAGAGACTGAGTTACTTTGGTTAAACCTTTCTGTATGCCGATGAGGTCAGAGATTTTCATCGCGTGCATCACCTCCAGAGCACCCTGAACCAAAGTTGAAAGTTTTTAATCCAGGATCCATTTGCAACAGGCACAATAAACCGAAATGAAAAGTAGATGGACAGGAAGAGTGGCAGAATGTGTCGGTATGTGGAAAAAATGGGGAAGAGAAAGTACTGACCGTTATGCCTGAACTGGCTGCCATCTCCACTAGCAATGACACCATAAAAAATCCCTTGCAACTCTCCCCACCAGGAAAGGAAAATATCAAGTCCATGTTCCTGTTTTGGGGGGGGATTTTTAAAATAATGATTGAAAAGATCAGTAAAAACATCACATGAGATGATTACACAATCAACATCTCATGAGAGGAGAGAGTGAAAGAGAGAACCTCTGTTAACTTACCCAATTTCCATGTCCCTAAAATGAAATAGAAAGAGAAAGAGCAGCAGCTTTTTTACTATGCAATGATCATTAGAAATGTTCAGGGGACAATAAATACAAAGTTAAGTATAGGAAAGAAAGACATAACTCACCCTGTGGGATCCTTTAACTTCCAGTTGGCTAAAACTGAATCTGCATAAGTTAGGATGGGTGGAAGGCCAAGCCTGCGAGAGACTTGCCAGTAAGGCCAGGCCAGCGCTTTGGGGAGAATCTGTCAAATAACCATAGCATTAAAGTTTCCATTAAGAGATAACTCACAATAATGCAAACAGAATATCTCTGGACTTCTTCTTCCTACAATGAATGACAAAATACTGTAGGAGGAGTCTATTACTTGGCCTGCTGTTGGTGCATTTAAAGCAGATTTCATTTCTAATAATAAATTATGTTATGTTGAAGAAGGGCTATTTTATGACAATTGTAATAATATAATAAATAATTAATTACTGGATTCAATCCTTCCATTAGAAAATTAAGTTTTCAGGTAGTGCTGCCACCAGAAATGTTCAGCCTGCGTGTTAGACTCTATGGTACAGAAGACGCTTACTTTAATGCAAAACATAACTCAGTGGACATTCACTGAAAATATATTCCAACATGGATCACATTCCCAACAATAACTGATGATATTTTTCTGCAAATATAAATTATGTGAAGTGATACAATCTTTCAAAGCACGCAACAATTATTTTCCAACTGTAATCCACATTTGCTTATTTGATCTTCCTTTTCGTGTCTTTGACAACACACAAAAAATAAGAATTTTTTCCACAAAACCAATTACAACGATATCAGTATTATTCTCATGATTGTTTATATTATTCTGTTTCAGATTCAGCAGCAGTTTTGTGGAAGGAGCTGTAACAGTCAGGTTAGCAAAGGGAAGTTCATTTCTTTTGTTATTGGGTTACCATGAACATTAACAGAAGACACGTGAAAAACTACAGACAAACAGTTAGGCACAAACGGGACAAAGACGAACAAGGGGTAGGTAGACAATTAGGCATGCTATTATTCAGGAGGGGGAGAGAGAGAAATTTATTATAAATCCAGAAAGGAAGGGAAAAAAGGAAATGGGTAATGATAGGGATGACAACTGCCTTTTCAATATATAGACTGATAGTTATGAGTAGTAAAATAATATTAGTGACAGTAATAATAATAAGAAGAAGAAGACAGAAGAATAAGTGACAGTTAATAAGTCACCTAGTATGCAAAGAGATGGGGATAGAGGGATATGGTAACTCAGAGAGATAGTGATGCAATGACCTCTTACCAAAAATGTTCAATAGGTTTGCAGGTCCAATTGATGTGTACAAAGTTATCAGTTTGTTGTTGAGGACAATGTGGACAGGCTTCAAATGTGAACCCCTTTTTAAACGTCTCTTCCACTATGAAGTGAGTTGTGGGCAGTACTTGATACTGTATCAGTTGCCGATTGGCACTTTTGGACAAAAGATAGATATACAGTCATCGGCTTTCTTCTACCACTGCTACTGTATGCAGAAGACACTCAGCTTTTCCTTTCCTTCCCACCGAATGACACAACTGTTTCAATGCAGATATCAGCATAGTCTGCGGTTATCTCTGTATGGAGGAAGGATCAGCACCTTCAGCTAAATCTGTCCAAGACGGAGCTTATTATTTTTCCAGCCTGTCCTTCCTTATTCTGGTAAATAAGTGTGTGTTTTCTATCGCACTTGTTCTTATGTATTCTCCCAGGAATGTGTCATGGTAGACAACCAGTCCAACCAGTCCTTGCCAATCTGCTCTCTACAACATCATGAGGATTAAACCATACCCAAAGGAATGCACATAACAGCTTTTGACCTGGCTGCATGCTCAGTTAAACCTCTGCAGATGATTGAGAGTGCAGCAGTATGACTGCTCTTCAACCAGCCCAAAAGATCTCATGTCACTCTGCTGGTAATAGCTCTTCACTGGCCTCCAGATGCTGCTCGAAACAAATCCAAAGGTCTGCTTCTGGCTTACAAAAGAACAACCCAAACAGCTCCCGTCTACCTTCACTTCTTAATCCAGAGCTACACTCTTCTTGACAGTTACCCTCTGCCCGTGAAAGGCATCTAGAGCCTAGATGCCTACACCGTGGTGTGAAATCAGTAGTAGACTTTTTTTTTTTACTTAGACTTTTCCCTCTGTTGTTCCCTTTTGATGAAACAATCTACCAAACTCTGTCCGATCCACAGAGTCCTTACCAACACATAAAGACTCATGGAATAGAATAGAATAGAATAGAATAGAATAGAATTTTTTCAGACATGTTTCCAGAAATTGCAAAGGTAAGTAGATGAACAATAGAACTGCTCATTTTATAAACTTAGTAGGTCTTGTATAAAAAATGTGAACTATATAACGGGGGGGCTGTGCCCATATAGAGCTGTATGTTGAACGTTACCTCTGGTTATCGCAACTTAGCAAACCTTAGCATGCTGGTATTATAAACCACGATGGTAAGCATCAATATCTAGAATCAAATATGCAACCTAGTTTAATTTTATCCCCCAGCTCCCCCCTTCCACCAACCAAATAAATACTGATTTGATAAATAATGATAAAACTATATTATATGTTTCTATAAAGATGAAATTTTAAGTCAGCAACTAACCAGTTTTCATTGTTTATCTTGTTTATCTGTTTGTAAGGCTTGCTTGTATTTCACATTGCTAAGGCACTGAAAGTTGAATATATAACTTTTGCTGTCTTTTATTCCATGGCATTGATATTTTACCTTAGCAGGTGCATGCTGCCCTTCTTGCCACACATATCCCATGCTGATGAATCCCAGGGCCAGGTGAGCCAGCCTTAGCTCTCGATGACTGCTCAAATAATGGGGACTCAAAACTGGCATCTGAATTGGGATCAGATTTGAATATTTACAGTTTTAAGGAACAATGAACAGCATCAAAAATCTTGCATATCAAACTATGAGCCTGTATGGGTTTTCAGTTCTAGTAGTAGTGTGTGATATTTGCGTTTAGGGTCTGCAGACTCTTACCTTATGAACCAGATCCCGTAGTTTACATGACTCTATCAAATGTGAGAGATTACTTGCCAGGTCCAACCACACCCGATAATAGTCTGGAAGGTGAGTCTACAAGATTAGGAGGATAAAATCACTTGGTTATTGATTTTCTTTCGTGTAAGCGTGCATGTGTGGGTGTGGGTTAGTGGGTGAGTGGATAGGTGTGTTGTGAATTTTCATGTAGATTGTAATCAATGATATCATCAGCTCATGTTTCCCATGGTGCATGACCTGCATGTCAGGAAATGATTGCTGCTATCAATCAGACACAAAAAGCTATTTAATTAAGGAGGCATAGAAGAATAGTGGGGATAAAACTCAGCCAGGGATCTCCAGAAGGGTATTACTCTAGAAAAATAAGCATTGGTTGTTCTCTAATTAATTTTTTGGGTTGTTTTTTTAGTTTTATCAAATAACTGCCAAGTCTTAGGCATAAACAAGATCATCTTAATCTGGCATTTTCAATTTACAGAACATTGCAGGACACTGGGCAGGCCCAGTCACGAGAAAGGCTCAATAGAAGCTAATAGACAGCAGGCTTCCACTGGATCAATAAACCTCTATAACATAGCACAAAAACAACTATACTTATCTGTTTCAGCCCATGGGGACCACTTTTGTTGTTGACCAAACATTTAGATGAAATGGGTAGATGAAACAATATTGCTAAAGGGTAAATAAAAAAATATCTCTGCCAGTGTGGTAAGGACAACGTTGTTATTCTTTAAACATCTGGATAATGTCTTTTCTTTGGAAAAAAAAAAGATGACACTGAAACTTACCAGTGGCTCTTCAAGGATAAATCCAAGCTCTTCAGAAATATCAAATGCATCCAAGTCTGCCTGCAGTGTTTCTCTGAAGTTTGTCTCCATATGTTCTACTCTGTTTGCGATTGTAGTTTGGCTACAAGAGGGAGGGGGGAGGGGATCACTGTGTGCTAGTGACTCACAAATATCAATTGTTAAACTTGCTCTGAGCTTGCTTCCACCTTTGTCACATCCCTTTTTATCACAGTCGCTAAACTGCAAAGAGCCAATCAGGTTTCCTCCACAGCAATGTCAAGAGCTCAAAGAGCAAAACAGAAAGTCCCTATTTGGTACAGGCTGGAGAACAGGTTCCTATTTTGTGAACTGAAAATAACACCAGCTGCTAAAGAATAGAAAAAGAAATCAAGATCACATGGCATACTTATTGCCCAACAAGGTGACTCAAGGTATGTGAAAGGGATGATTAGATGAGTCAGTTATACTCAGACATGTACATTATTAATTATCTACCCAATGCAGTCAGCTCCATACACATCATACATAAATCTAATGTACTAGTTAAAAATTGTGTTTCTATAAGCATCTAATTACTTTACTAGAATAACTGTCATGATTATTTAACCATTTAAATCTACTTGTCATGGATCCACGTATACGGTAGCTGCCATATTGTGCCACGGTGTCTCTGAATGGACAAACAACTGGATGTGAAGAGACAACACTCTGCACTTTAAAATTGCATGAAACTACCGGCTTCATTTGAGAGGTGTCAAAGTACTGTTTCAGATAAGGAACGCCTTAAACGACAACAAAAAACTTTCTTTTCTTGACTCTTGTCTAATCTTCTTTGGCTCGCCTTAGCTTCTTATCCTCTCTGATAATGTCTTCAGACATTTCTCTGCTGAATCTGCCAGTGTGCATTCAAAACGACCGGTATGTTTAAATTTGCTTAGTGTGTAATAAATATGCAAAGCAAAACTCAGTTGGCGGCATTCCGGATGTGAAAGTTCTATAATCAACCACAGACTTTTAATGTGTAAAAGTTATATAATGGGTCTTTAAGAATATGAGATAAATGTACAAAACCATTTGAGATATTTGGCCTTATAGGCCAACAGGGGGAGTTCTTGTCTCTGTTTACCTGATGTACTGTCTGGTAACATAAACTGTCAATTGATACATTGCTGTGTAGATCAACATGTGGAAACATTTGCCTTTATTGCATTTTAGAGACTTACAAGATAATTTCAAACTTATTTGACCATAACCTTATATTGAATTGTATATTCAGTCATGTATTTGTTTAAAGTCAAACTGTAAACAAGCCAAACTCTTTCCAAAATTGAGTGTGAACAAAAGAAACTATGCAATACTGGTAAGTTTTATTTCAGTTGTGATAGCACTATAGACTATAACAATTTCAGAGGTGATCAACTTGTAGTATAAGTAAATGTTATTACTGTAGTTGTTACTTGTTTAACTTTTTTTGCAGGATTGTGGTGGATACCTTTGCTGGGTCTTTTGTGGAGGACCCCATGCTGGGTTTTTCCCCAGGCTTCTTCCCACAACAAGTCGAAAAAAAAAGTTTGTTTGTGAGTGCAAATAATCTCTGGGCATGAGTGAATGTTTACCTCTGCGTGTTGACTCTGCAATGGACGGGTGGCCTGTTCAGGTTGCTGGGATGGGCTCCAGTGGGCCTGCACAAGAAGAAGTGTGAATAGAAAAAGAATTAATAGAAGACTGTTGTATTAGACTCTAACCAACACACATGTTAAATCAATGACTCTCTGAATGCAGCAAAGAAATATAAATTTCAGTTGTGAAGGAATATCGAGAAGTCGTAGGAGGATGTAGACAACTCCTCCTGATTTAAAGCATCAGTCAGCTTACCAATCCATCGCGGAGGAATATGCTGAATATTTTTCCTGAAATTGGGCTTGCCTTTCATCTGATTCTCATGCAAAGCCACTCACATGAAAAACGACTCTCCTCAAGTTTTATGTACAGGCCACGAATTTGCATGAAAGTAAAGTAGTGCAAATTTTAAAGTCGTATTTGTTTGAGGTTTTATAAATCAAAACTGCCATGTTATAATGCTTTGTTCCAGGTACATTTTGAAATTCATATGTATATTGCAAAAACTCATCACAACCAAGACCAAGCAAAAGCAGAATAGAAAATGTTTGGAGAGTATGAAATAAGGCCAGCAATTTATTATTCAATTCAGTTGCAATGGGGACAATTAAAGGCTGATAAAGTAAATGGAAATGAGGCAATTCTGACCAACTGTCACACAACTGAGATATTTAAATTGTTCAGATGAATGAATATTTACCAATTTTGTGGGAAAAAATGGATTCTGGATCCAACTTACCAAAGAGGTAAGCAGTTATCCAGATCCTGGAAATCAGCAACACGTCGAAAAGCCCGGATCAGCAATGGTATCTGTGTTTTGGCTAAGCTCACTTCCACTTCTGTGACATTTATGTGGAAATGTTCCTGAAGATTTTATGGGCAACAAATGCTGCCTTAAAGCTGACATCTTAACAAGAATATCCATGCTTAACAGGACAATGTCAAACCACATCCCACACATACAAAGGCATGGAGGAGTAAGACGCGCAGTCAGGTTCTTAATTTGCCCCGCTGCCCCTTCTCCTGACTTGTCCCCTATTAAAAGTATCTTTAAGATGTGTTTGCTGGAAGAAAGACAAAATCCTGATAATGAATTGTCAATGTTATCAACATTTTCTAAAGGATGCAGGCCGCAATGCTGAAATGAAAAAACTGATAATAGTTTTTGGAATGTGTGCAAAAAAATGGATGCAAATCAAAAGCTTGAATCCATAAAAGAGACAAAATATTAAAAGTTTAAGAACAGCCATTGTCCACTGAGATGCTGAAGTAAAATCTGCAATTATAACCAAGACTATATGTCAAATGTGAGCCTGTTAAAATGTTCGGAGCACAGAAAAATATCACATCAGGTTTTTTCAAAATGCATTCTACTTACCATAAAGACCTTAATTCTAGTTTGAATAATTGCCAATTGGTGAGGCTATGCATTTGAACTTTATATAATAATGTTTCTGTGTATCTATTAATGCATGGATAAATGGGAGCTTAAGATTAAAATTCTCCCATAATCCATTATGCACAATGCCTGAGATGTAACCCATTTGATCAATTATGCAAAAAGCCACAGCTGGATACTCTCCCTCTCTATTCCCCGTTTTTCCCACTGTTGGTAAACTGGTTTCATACATGTGACTGTTTTATGGAGGTCACATTGTCCTCTGTCAGCAGGACTTCCTGGGTAATTTCTCTGGGTTTGATCAAGTCTGGAGTGTAGACCCATATCTAAGCTGCTTTGTCAAACAGCTGCACCGCTGCAACGTAGGCAGAGCTAAGGTGTCCTCTTATATCATACATGCCCTCAGTTCCTGGCTCCTATTGTCAGCATGCTTAACTGCAACTGCCAGCAATCTTTCAAACCATTTAACCATCCAAAAAGGGAGGAAGAACCAGCACAAGAGGGAGAGGAGGAAGAGGGATGAAAGCTGTGTTGCCTAAATTAATTTCAGGACCACTTACCAAGTCATCAGACACAGGGGGAGCATAGGGACAGCAAATTTACTCAGGCAAAGGGAGAAGTGTTCAAAGGGACTTGAAATCAGGATCTGTGCACTTATTTGTACAGGGTTTGAGTTTGCTGCAATCTTCCATTTCTCATTTCTGCTCACATCCAGACCCTTGTGTTCTTTCCGGTCCTACATATACATTGTCTGGAGGGAAAACAGTGGTTTGCTACCAGCAAATCAACTGATGGAAGGAGAATTTATGTCCCAGTTCTCTTTTGAGAATTATTTGTGTTCAATTATGTGAAAGAATGACTTTACTTCCATGTCAAAAGTACATTTTAATCATATTATTTCAATATTTTGATTTTGTATTAACAGTATACAGATAGTTGTAATAGAATAAAAAATAAATGAAAATCTGTTTCAACTGTAATATATAGTGGTTTCTTTCATTTTTGTTTAACAAAATGCTCTGTGTTGAATTTGTCGTCATACGAAAGTCTTTTAAATTCCTTTATTTGAAATTAATTCTAAGAAATTCCCCATACACAGTTCTACAATGGGCAAACAAGGAAGAATAATAAAGTTAAGAACTGGTCAAAATGCTCAGTAAATTAATTCAAAATGATGCACATTCCACAGTCCTTTCCTCATGGGGACTTTCTATTTATTGCCAGCTACTGTTCTAATGACAAAGTCAATTTCACAGCAGATCGCTCCCACATGCTGCTTTTGCTGGCTTCAACCATTATGGTGGGAACCTATTGCCTTTGAAACTACCATTTTGTCCTGCACATGCTAGCTGCTTTGTAAAGTACAGAAATGTTTTGAAACTCATAACGGTGCTAGTGCTGTAAAAATTGGCCAAGTTTTCAAGGTCCATATATTGAAAAAAAAACTAGAGAACAATTTCAACATCTTTAATTTGTGTTAAACTGGATCAAATATCAGTCTATAACAACTTAATGTTAATTATGTAAAAATTTGTGTCACTGTATGAAGAGATAATCTTTTAAAATCTGTATATTTCATACAGTATCTGATTGAGTCAAGACATCCTTTAAAATGATTCAGTATCGTTTTGGTATGTTTACATAGTAACAGGCCTCAAGATAATTAATGTGTGGGCAATCTATTTGAGAAATTCATGATTATTTCCTTAAATCGGTGGTTGGTACGATAGGCAGAAGGAAGAAATTCGCAGCAGAACCAGATTCAGGGAAGGTACCCATCTGTCTTTTCCATACTGGCATGACAGGAGATATAAAAGATGAGCTGTGATAAACAAAAAGCAATTATCTCTGTAATCCCTCAGAGAAGGTTGGTGGAATCGGTTACAGCAGATCAGAAATATAAAGCTCTGGATATACTCATGAAAGAGTACAGGAAGAAAAAAAGTAAAGAGGAAAAGGACCAGCTCCAGGAGAGAGAAAGAAGTTAATGGCATGCAACGGCATCATAAATGGATGTGAAAGAAATCAAGGAGAAGTGATCAATTCATCATTAGAGGTGCCCTATTAGCTTGGACCGAGAGCAGGATAACTAAAGCTTGATTTATGCATCTGTGTTAAGTCTGCATTGTGTAGCCTACACTTTAGACTCACTTTAGGTTTATTGGTGCACACACCATTTCCTACAGTGTCTTACCTCATATCTATGTTTCAGTCATTTCAATGAGAGTGATTGTCTCCAACATATTCCACCTGTGTACGAAATGAACCAACACGAACACCTGTGTACAAAATGAACCAACATGAAGAAACATATTTCTCTGACATCATTGACTCTAACAGACTCACAACTCACGCATTCTTTTTAATGTTATTAACTCTGTTATTGCTGCACCACAATCATCCTGCCCAGAGAGCTCTACTGAAATGTGTGAGGATTTTAAGAACTTTTTTATTGAGAAGGTGGCGAACACGAGGGCCCTTATTATCCCTCCCTCTTGTGATCCTTCCATTTCCACCACATGTTCTGCTGTTTTTGACCAGTTTGAGCCTATAACTTTGCAGTTTCTGGAGGTAATAATAAGACATATGAAGCCAGCTGGGTCTCCCGATGATCCTATTCCACCACGTCTATTTAAAGAGGTCTTCTCCACCTTAGCTCCTCATGTTCTCCATATCATTAACTGCAGCTTAACAATGGGAAGTATACCGGAGAGTTTCCAGCATGCAGTGGTTACACCGCTGATTAAGAAGCCCAGCCTGGAATCTTCTGTCCAATCAAACTTCAGGCCCATCTCCAAGCTCCCCTTTATTTCAAACGTTTTGGAGAAAGTTGTATATTCCCAGTTGCAGTTGTTCTTGGAGGAAAACAACGTCTTTGAGTTGTTTCAGTCTGGTTTTAAAAAACTGCACAGTACAGAGTCTGCACTGTTGCGGGTTTTTAATGATGTTTTTATAACCACAGACTTGGGACTCTGTGGTTTTGGTACTATTGAACCTCATAGCGGCCTTTGACACTGTGGACCATCAGATCCTTTTGTCTCGTCTGGAGACCGGGGTCGGCATCCGGGGCGCTGCTTTACAGTGGCTGACATCTTATTTAACCTAAATTAGTTTTTGTG
>JAVQJG010149292.1:0-11656 GCA_036024015.1 Craterocephalus amniculus
TCTCCGCCTCGTAGTCCGCGATGGTCCTCTTCACCGCCTCGAAGATCTCCTCCGCGGCGGCGGACAGACGCTCGTTAACGAGCACTCTGAGCAGCTGTAGGCCGGCCATGACGCACGTGGAACCCTGCGGAAAGCCCACCGACTTTTTCGGCTTTTTTTTTTTTTACACCACGCTGCTTTTTAGCTCCGAAAAACCACGACGGAAGCGCGAAAAATGCGTGTTTAAAGCACTGCGGTACTTCCTGTTAGACTACCCTTCAAAATAAAAGCTTAACATCATTAGATCATGGATGTTTGTTTCTCTCCTACATGACTACCAGCTAATACAAACAACATACGCTAATCAATCCATCCATCCATATATACATTATATATATATATATATATAAACATATATATATATATGTCTTGTATATTGCTGACAAATATTTTAATATTAGATGAGACCTCAATTTGAGTTCAAGTTGTTATTTATACTACTACCGTCATTTAGCAGACGCTTTTATGTTCTATTTTGTTTTGTATTTCATTTTTGGTTCATTTTCCTTTTTATTATGATTTTATGTTCACTCACAATTCTGTTTTTTGAAATGTTTCATACTTGCATCCATCATTCAGTCTACGAAATTTAGTATGAGCGTTACAACACTGATAAACAACATTGTGAGGGGATTGACATTTGAGGCCTGTTAGATGTACAAAGAGCATAATATTAAGACAAAATGAAAAAAATGCAGTTCATTGGTTGCATAAGTCTGCTGGTTTCCCACGTCACGTTTCCTGTCCTGGGCCAAATGTATGCCTGTGAAAACCTTTTTTGTTTTGGAATACTGAATTTGCTAAGTCTTGGGCATATTTTTCGTTTATTTGCTTAAAGCTAATTTAAAATTTGAAAGCAAAAAATCCAAGATGAAAAGTGCAGGAAAAAAGAGGAAAAAATATATAAATAAAATGGTTGAGAAAACTGTTGCATAGGTATTGAGGTATGGGGTGGGTAAATTTTGATGATGTGCTGTAAATTAATTCTGGTTTCTGAACCTTTTAAAAAATAATTAAAAATATTTTTCCTAAGTCTCAACGTTCATTGCAGAGCCCCAATAAGTTGACGAGAATAAAAGATAAAATAAAATGAAAAATGATCACACCATGCAGCCCCTGTTTTGTAGAGCATGATTATAAATATTAATAAAAAGATTTTAAAAATCCTGGATTTCTAATTATACTTCCTGCAATTCGCATATTAATTACCATTCCCCTTCCTGTTTTTAATCTAAAATAGTTACAATGGAATTTAGGTGGGTTTTGTTCAAGCCTGGTGAAAATCCCAGTAGATCAGTTTCAGAAATAACCATCCTATGTTCAAATCCTTTTTCTCAGAATAGCTTGAAATGTGTGATAATTGAGACAAAAATAAATAAAAAAACGGAAAAAACAGAAGTACAGATGGTTTATTCCTGCTGCTATGTCGGCTCCTTTCCAGCAGATGGCAGTGTCCTCCACCAGCCCAGAACCAGGACACGGACACGTGATGACTTCAACATTCATTTTAATTGTGAAAAAGTTTCTTCATACACGTCGCCTTCAACTGTACAATCAATAATTTAAAAAGAGAACAATGTTGAGCTTTGTGTTCACGCTCGCTCTCACACACATCTCACATTTCTCAGCAGCTTCAGCCAAAATCAGAAAACAGGAGTAGTGTTTTACAGGTTAAATGCAAATATTTCATCTTAAAAAAAGAAAAACACGGCTCAGGTGAGAAAGGAAAGGCAGAACATGGAGGAAGTGTTTCACTGCTTTAAACCTACAGGGGGTCGTCAGCTCATCACCGAGGAGAAAAGGAGGTAAAAAAAACCAAAATCTTGGCAACAAGTTCAGGAGTCGCTTTTTTTCTTCTTCTTTAAAACGACATTTTCTCCGTTTAGGAACAAAGCTGGAGTGGAGAGGACTCATCCCGGAGAATATAAAGTCCTGTTTGACGTAAAGTGGGGGTGTCACGGTGGAGCTACAGCTGGAGGGACGCCAACTCGTTTACTTTCTGTTCATGTCTGACGAGGTAGAGAGCCAGTGATGGATGCTGCTCAGAGAACAGAGGGGACATAATACTCCGATACTTATACTCCGATGATTTATCTGAAGTTATGAGAGGTTCAAAGCATATAGCAAAATTAATTAAATTAATAATAATTTTTAAAAAAATTAATAAGCAATATATTATATATTATATATAATTAATATATATAATGGATTTGTATGTATTGTGAACACTGTTTTTTGCTACGTTCCAAATAAAGTAAAAAAAACAAAAAAAACAAACATAATACTCCGATACTCCTCTGGGAGCCGTTAGCTTTTCCACCACAGGGTGAGATCCCTGACTGGTTGGACGGGAACACGTCTTCATTTTTGTTCCATAAGTTTGTCTCAAACCACAAAGTCTGGTTTAAATAGTTGAGCAATGTTTGAGAGGGACTATTTTCACTGCTGCACCACTACACCTGCAGCAGGAAAAGGTTTGATGGGGAAGCTTTTCTGCTGGAAGCCCTGGTTTAAATTTAAGCTGCAACCAGAATGTAGCGAATCCATGAAACATCTGGAGTCCAGCTGCTGCATCTGTAACGACTAAATGAGCTACAATCAGGCAGAATCCGGCTTTTCTCAGTTCATCTCCTTTATATTTGACACTTATTAGCATATTTATCAGTAAATAAAATCAGAAGTTTGCATTTTTAAAAAATAAGTTTTACATAAGAAGATTTTCGTCCATCATTTCATACTGGTTTCATCGTTCGGGCCTGAAACTTCTGCAGGTTTTGGTCATTTCTGAAAAATAAACTCACTGAACCAAACAGCAACATCAGGATTTATGAGTGATTTATGTGTCTCATGTTCTCTCATGAAAATCTGCAGCTGGGATGAGATGAGATCTAGGTAAAAATAGGATTTTAAACCAAACTCATGGATAAATGCAACTTTCTCCCCTTTTAAAACGATTAAACCTGCATAAGAAGTTTAAATGAAACAATTTGTGCTCAGAGAAAATAATAAATGGGCTTAACCAGGTGAGTGCACACGTATGGGGCATACTTCATGAGACATAAATCCGACTCTGGATCAGAGTGGGAAGCACACATCTTCTCTAAAATAAAACATCTTTAAGTCTGAAAGCTGTGAAAGGAGAAAACAGGAGCAGAAGCAGACGATGTTCCATCAAACGCTTGAAAAGAAGAAAAGAAAACAGAGTTAAGAACGAATGAAGCCGCTAATCCTGTAATCACAGACGGGACGCAGCGAGCCGAGCGCAGGATGAAAGAGCAGCGAGGAGGAGGCCCGCGAGAGGAGCATCTATTATTCAGCAGCTATGAATCATGGGTCGGCATGTGGAGGCGGCGAGGCACATCAGAGGCAGAGAAGAAGAAGAAGACGACGGCGTTGTCTCCGGGGAGATCCGGTCTGAGACGTTTGGAGTTAAAACTCGGAAGAGCTCACGTGTTCGGACTCGTTTCAGCCTGATCACTGCCGGCAAGGATGCTGTAAGAAGCCGTTTGTCCCGCTGAACCTGAACGCAGCACAGGGAGAAACATGGCTGCCGATGCTTTAACGGCGTTAATTATCTGCAGAAAGATTTCAGCGTATTTATCTGGGCTGGGGCCGATACGCTTTCCAAACGATTCCATTCTTAAATTGGAATTTAAATTGTGATTCTTCTTCAAACTTTTTACAAAAAAATCTTTTTGCTGTTTTTTTTCCTGTTAATTTCATTTAGGAAAAAACAACCCAGCAGCCAGAAAAACATTCTGCTGCTATGATGCCAGATAAGACAAGTAAAAAAGAGAAATAAAAATAATAATAATAAATTAATTAAAATATTATCTTTAAAATGTTTTGCATGAATTTTTTGAAGAAAAGAGATTTTTTAATTAAAAAGAATCGATTTTTAAAATTGTAAAATAAAAAAAATCTTGATACTTGATTTTTTTATTACATTTTCCCACCCCTGGTATTTATTAAAATGATTAACAATAATAATTATCCCCGCCAATCGCCTGTTTTCTGAAACAAGAAGCGGCATTTTTTAGTTGTTCCGACCAATTCGACGTGATTACACGATATCTGGGAGTAATCAGACCCTTTTAATAATCTGATGCAGTGTTGCTTTTTATTATTCCCACACGCTCAGACATAAACTGAACTAAATAAATCAGATAAACGGGTCTGCATGCACGAAGGGATCAAATTATGGGTTATTTAACGAGGGCCTTAACTCCCGGGTGCTGCTGATAGTTTAACTAAGGTGGGTTAATTCTTTTAATACAGAATTTTTAATTTACACCGATTGCTTCTCTGTCGTGGAAACAGTGTTTTAAATATTTTTTTTGTAAATTTAGCAGGAAATCTACTGGAAAGTGAAGGAAAATTGGATTAAAAATGGTCCATCATTAATGATGTCATTTTTTTCCAGCAGGTTCAGGTAAAAAAGCAGCCGATTATTTATTTTTTTTACAAAGCGATAATCAGCATCTACGCTAAAACATGAACTGAACCAGTCCATCACAGCGGTACCACCAGGAGCTTTCTATAGCATCCGAGCGGTGAGAGATGTGAAGAGCAGTCAGAGGAGAAAACAGAAAGGAGGAAGAGGAAGAGGAAGAAGAGGGGGAAGAGGAACAAGAGGGACATGAATCTAATCTGTGAATCTGTCGTCCTTCATCTCGTCTCCGGAGTCAAAGACGCATCACTTATTTATCCAAACACAGATGGACGAGTCTAAAACAGAGAAGTCCGGAGATAAACCACACCTTCATCACCATCATCATCCTGCTGGCTGAATCTAAATGATTAATCCGCCGCTGAAAATAGTCCCTGCGAGTCGGTCTTTCTCCGAGCCACACGGGTTTCTCTAAGTTCTGTTTTTTATGGGATTAAATTAAAAATAAAGTTCATTAAAAGATGAAAGGACCTTTAACAGGCTGGCTATTTTTGCACGGTCTCCATAGCAACAAGCATCACTGGCTCCCCTGCAGGCGGCGGGATCCTCGGAGCTGAACCTGAATCTGAAGACTCCTGGACTGGACTCAAGGCACAGTAACAAGTCTGGACCTGAGACTTGAGTGGGTTGGGTCCATCAGGTTGGGTTTAGGGGGTTCTTTGGGTGGGGGGGTGGGGTGAATTAAAAGGGTGATGCAGGGATTTAGTGTGAGATTGTAGCTTATTAGTGGACAGAGAGAAGAAGACGGCTGTGCAACATGAAGCTTCATCATGACGGGAAGTGAATACGAGTCTGTACAGGTAGAGTCTGTGTTTCCCTCCCCCCCTCACCTGAAGGTACAGTACTGTCTTTATAGGCCCCGCCTCCACGTTAGGAGATCTTACAGTTGCTGCGGGTGCAGTTCTGGGGCGGGCTCTGCGGCGGACGGATGGACTTGGGCCGCTTCAGGCTGTTTCCTTTGGAGCCGCCGGCCGGGTTGGCCAGCGAGTACGAGCGTCCGTGCATCATGACGGCGTTCATGCCGTTGGCCATGGAGAAGGACTTGAGGTGGGACTTGATGGTGACGGGAAGCGGGAGCTTGTCGATGAGGTGCACCGGCGTGCAAGAGACGATGGCTCTGCAGCACAGGTCCTGCAGGGTGAACACTGCAGGGAGACACAAAAACACACGGTTAGCACTTAAAGGTGCAGTACGTAGAATTACTGACACCAAGTGGTGAGGATGGGAGCAGTACAGTTAATGTACGGTGGTACTTCTTGTGCGTTATTGCTGATAAAACATCATCTTATGATGCACAATCAAGCATTAAACATCTCTGTTTTCAGGACAACCTGGGCTTTCATAAAATCCACGATGCTCTGGTGTCACAGGAATGACGTAAAAGTTATAGAATTATTAAAAAATAAAACATTTATTAAACATCCAGGCCCAGTGAGCTGCAATAAACATGGATACACTATAGAAATGTAATTTAGAGTCTTGAGGATACTGGAGTAAAAAAATAAACCTGTAAATATAAAAAAAAAGTCAAAATTATCCAAAAAAAAGTGCAAAAAACTCCCATTTGCTCACTGTTTCTGATGATATGAGCTACATCATGTTTTACCCTTTGCAGTGTATTTTTCTAATAAAGAATCTAAAAAATTGCACCAAAATAAGAAGCATGGCTATTAGTAGCATATATTACAGTAGTGTGTGTAATTACACACTATTCCAACCAGATAACATCTTTCATTATTGCATCACAGCAGTTTCATTCATGGAGGTGACTCACAGACAGAGGAGTGAAGCATCTCCACAACTTAAGATCTTTGACACCATGTGACGGAATAGAAGCTCTATGATTGGATATTTCACCTCATGTGATAAGGTTTGATTGGAGACTGAGTTTCCAACACACACAGCTTGGCTTCTGGACGTCCCACAGACAAACCAAAATCATCGGCTTAGAGCTTGAAGTGTTTTCTTTGCAGAGAAAAAGAAAAGTAAGTTGCTATCTGTTTCCGTTCCCGAGATATACGCCGTGTTGTCGAACATATGCGCCGGCATCTTTGACGGGTTAACAATCATTACCGTCAAGTGATGTTTTTTTTGGATTTATTGCAAATTATATTAGGGGTGGAAAAATCAAATGGAAAAATCAGATATCAGGATTTTTTATTTGACAATTTTAATAATCGATTTTTTTTGTTTAAAAAAAATATATATTTTTTAATTCAACAATTTTAAAAATCGATCTTTAAAAAATTATTTAATTATTTTTTCCAATAAATACAAAAATCTTTTTAGAATAAATTGCTCATTTAATTTAATTTTTATTATAATTTTATTGATCTTTTTTACTTTTCTTGTCGGGCATTACAGTCTGGCTACTCTGTTGTTTGTTCCCAATTGAAATTAAGATAAAAAAACAACCAAAAAGATTTTTTGTAAAATCTGAAACACTGAAGGATCAGGAGATTCACAATTTAAATTGAATCGGGAGGAAAGAAAGTTGTCTTAGCCCTTAATTATTACTCAGAATGAAAGTATTCCCCTTCGGGAACAACGTCCTGCAGGAATGTTCGTATTAAACGTCACTGTTGCATCAAAATGAGCCAGAAAGTTGCAAAGCGCCACGTTAATACAGCAATTAGAGTCCAGATGCATCAAGCTGATCTCAGACGGCACCACTTCCCACCCTGTTTCTCCGTAATTACACCTGAGGGAGGCGGGTTAATTACAGAGACGTAAAGACGTGACGTGGATGTGCGGCTCAGACATCCGCCCACCTCTGTTGGGCCTCCAGAACTTCTCCATGCCGTGCCTCATCAGGACGATGCGCGACAGCTCCGTGAAGGACTCGATTACGTTGAAGTTGCACAGGGGGCTCACTTCGAAGAAGGTCATGCCGTTCTTCTCGGCGTACGCCCTCGCCTGCTCGGTGGGAACCTGCCGCTTGAAGGCCAGGTGGAGGCGGTTGCCCACGAGGATCCGAGGAACGCCTGGGGCGTGCTGGGAGGAGAAAAAAGGGACGACTTTAGCATGGCGATATGGCCAAAAAATTAAATCTCAGACTTTTTAAAACCAAATCCAATTTTTCGATTTTAATCGAGTTTTTTTTTAATATATCTTTTTCCTCTCTTTTTTCTTTATCTTTTTTTTGTCTTTTTCTTTTAAACAAATCAAAAATATTAGATTTTATGGGAAAAAATGCTTTTATTTCAATCACCCATTCAGGGAGTTGGCCTAAATTCAAAGTGCAGATATTTAAGTTGTGAAACAAACTTGTCAGGCCCTGTCACTGTAAACAATAAAAATATTACTTTCACACATACAGTTGTACAGGTGAAGGAAGGCAACATCGGCAAAATATTACCGGCTAAGAAGATCTCGATTTTCAAAAAAATCAAACCCTCATTAATAGCGAATTCGATTTATCGATAAAATCGAATAATTGCCCAGGCCTAATACGGATGCAACAATACCGTGTTTTCTAAACAGATACGATACCGATACTTCAATCTGAGTACGTGCCGATACAGAATACCGATACCAATATTTCTACCACACAAAAACAAGAGGGTTTTATTTTCTTCTCTGCTTTTTACAACAAACAATTGGTGAAATAAAAAAAATATATATAAATAAAAATGACAACATAACTAAAATTTCAACAAAGAGTCTTTCAGTGAATTGAAAAAGCTAAACTGTGATTTTTTTAACCACCAGGTGGAGAAATCAGAGTTTATAAAATGATCTAGAGTGACCGGCAGAGGCTCGTTGTTAATTTAAGGAGCAGGAGGCAGCAGATCTCTCTAATTCCCCCCCATCTGTCCCGACAAAAGCGACTGAAACATGATGGCAGCAACAAGACGAGCTGCATCCTCCTGGCTGCCACCGCTCATCAGCATCATCTCTGCAGAGCTTCCTCCTCGCTCTGATGAGGAAACAAACCCGTTCTGACCACTAACAGACATAAAAACACCTGATTTTGTCTTCTTCCTGCTCTCTGATCACACATCAGCCTCTTCCAGGATCCCACTATCCTGACGACGACTGAACGTCCCGTATCGTTTCAGAAAAACATGATCTCTGAACCGCGTTAACAGGCGATGGCTCGGCTTTTCTCTACCAGACTCACTGGGATTAAAGGTGCATTACACCAGGCTAAAAGCTAAATATTTTAATTTTCTTTCACCAACATCCTCCTCCAGCCGGATGTGCAGGAAGAGTCCGACGCCATCAGAGCATGACGGAGACACACTGACCACTACAATGGATAACAAGAGGCCGGCGGCCTCAATGCCTCTCACACACAGACACACACTCCTGCAAGGAAAAAAAGGAAAACTTTGTCTTGTGTAGGAAAAGAGCCAAACTGGAGGAATAAAGGCTCATGGCCTTGATTAGCATTGGGCTACCCTCTGCTTTATTTATTTATTTATTTGTGCATCTAACTCCAGGCTCGGACTGAGTCCAGTGCACGTAAACAAAGACCAACATTTTGTCACTTCCACTTGTGGCCAGAGGGGGGCAGCCTTCTGGAATGAAGCTACAACTTGCGCTATGCTTCTTTAAATTGATAAAGAGCAGCTTCCTCCTCCTCATCGTCATTATGTGGTGCATCAGCTGACTCGCAGCGTCGGAGTCTAAGAAAAAGCTCAGCATGGCGTTAGGGATAAGTTTGTCTTGGATGCCTTCAGGCGAAGCTTTTCCTGAAGCGTTGCTCAGCTTTGCCCAGAAGGATGCAGGCGAAGCCGGAGGCGGCAGAAATGAGTTCAGGGTGCAGCCTGAGAGAAGGAGGCTGAGCATCCCTGCAAGGATTTGCCTCCATCTGGAGAGGAAACACACATAAGAGGGATTATCTGCCCCTCAGGAGGAGCAGAAGTGGCAGAAAGCTCCACATTTTCACTCAGCTGATCAGGGCAGTAAAACCCTGGAGAGGAAACAGCTGACGGATCACCGAGCTTCAGCACAGAGAAGTTAGATGCTGGCCTCCATCAGCGGCAGCAGAGCGGGCGTAATAACATAAACAGGTTGTCCGGTTACACGTCAAAACGGCCGGCTCGCTTCGTGTCCGAGCGTGATGTGTGGGATTGTAGAAACAAAGCAGAGATGAAGCTCTCCGGAAGCCGGCGATCAATATTTCATTGTAATGCGAGCGCTGTGTGAAAGCCGGGGGTGGATCCACATGGTGCACCAGCTGCCATCACATCGATCATCACTCCGCTTTATTCCAGCCAGGCTGCTGGCCGGCAACGTTTTATTCTGAATTTCACTGCAGCATCGCTTCACTTCCACAGAAAGAGCAACGGCTGCACCTTTTCAGTTCTTCTAAAGTCGTACGAACAAAGTTTTCCATGGAAATCAGAGTCATGAGCAACATTCTTCACCTCTGCCTTATACTGGTGAATGTCATGCTCCCGTAAATGGAAAAGTCAGACCAACTGGTCCCATCTCCCGGCTAAATGCCAAAGAAAAGGTGTCGATGCGCGAACAGAACAGCCAGAGAATTAATTAAAAACAACGATAAAGATGACTTTGATTCTTGATTCTTCTCATTTTTAACGCGATAATCTGGTTTGAAATATCTCCGTTAGAAATCATCTAAAAGCAGTTTTATACGTCTGCAAAACGATCCGCCCCCGTCCAATAAAGAATTAAGCAAAATTCTTCTGGAGACTGAAAAAAGTCATACTTAATATAAATTTTTTAAATTATAATTTAATGAAATGAAACATGGTTTTTAATTTAACTGAGTTTAACTGGAGCACTGAAAGCAGGGAGCCGATTGTAGTGATGACATCAACGGATCGTTCAGCTCAATATTAGCTGATGAGGGACGGAAACTAGATTAATTTCTTGTTTTTCAGATTTTTTGCTTTATTTTATAAAAATATTTCTATTGAACCACAATTCAGAAACAATGTCATGCTTTTTATTAAATGTATATCATTACTTCAGTCACTTTCAGCTGATTTCAGAGACAGCTGGTTAGTTATCATTGTTTAATGATGTGTTTTTGCTCAGTGGGGATGCATGAAAATGCAACTAAGTTCATTTTGTCTTCTCTAATTTTAAATGTAGATATTTCTTTTTTTTTGTTCTCTCTGATAAAGAAGCATTACCAACATTTAGGGAAGATAATTCTGGATTTTTGGCCGATATCTACTACAGAGTTTCCCCTACACCTAACTGCTGGGATTCATTAGTTTCCTCTGTTGTTGGTTCAAATTCACATGTTAAAAAAAGCTAAAATGATGTTACTTTTATTCATTGTTATTTAAAGAAAACAGACATGGATGATTTTCTCACAGCAACGGTGTAACGGCCCCTATAATATTAAGTTTCAAAGGCGATATCGGCCGATACTGAGGTGCTAATATAGTTCACCTGTAATTCAAAGATAAAGTGTGCTGGGGGCTGGATAATTAATCGCATTTTAATCGTGATACAATACAATTTTGGCTTCTCACAATCATATAAACACTGTAATCAAAGAAAAATGATTAATATCACATGTAAGTAACAGTAATGCATATAGACTGGGAATTCGTTTTTTTTTTATTGCTATCATTATTTTAATATATTATTTTACTCATTTGCTTGTTTCTAATTTATTTCCATTTAAAAAGTTATTTTCGAGGTTTAGTTTTGGTGGTTTAATAAACACTTTTTTTTTAAATCAATGAATAAATGTGCACATTAATCGTAATTTCATTATCAGTCAGAATAATTGTGATTATTATTTTTTCCATAATTGTCGAGCCCTAGTGGACATCATCCTGCAGTCTAGCCCCATGAACATCCTCGTGGAGAATTAGTTAATGAGTCATTGTGCAAAAAGTTGCATCCATTTAATCAGAGTCTTGTTTGTAAGTAATAATAAGTGGTGACTTTAACTAAACGCTGCAGGTCGGACGGCTCCTCTACATCTTCTCGTCTCCTCCGCTCATTCACAGATCATCCAGGTCTGATTCCTCCAGCTCTGCTTCTGCTTGCAGGGTTGTGGCCATGCCACCGGTGTGGAGGTGGAGCAGGAAAGGACAAACTGGGACCCACATTCCACAGGCCAAAAATACCACACAGGCACGCACGCACACGCCCGCGCACACGCCCGCGCACACACACGCACACACACACACACACGCACACACACACACACACACACACACACACACACAC
>JAVQJG010149295.1:0-12410 GCA_036024015.1 Craterocephalus amniculus
AGGAAACTAATCTTCTCAAATTCAGAAAAACAAAAAAGCATTGTTTTTAATTCAGAAAACAGTGTTTTTTAAAAAAAAATAATATTTACAGTTTTGTAATTTGGATTCTTGTACATTACAAAAATTCAACAAAAATGTTTTTACATACAATTAATTTTTATAATTCAATGAAATAGGACAAAAATATTTATAAAAAAAGCACACAAACAGCATAAAATTATGTTTTTATTGTTTTTTAATATAAATAATATTTGATAAATCTGGATAGATTTTGGCTAAAATATTTTTTTTAATTCCGAAGAAGAAAAGTTTTTTCAGAAAACTGGTCAGATTTATTTTTTAGGTTATTGTAATACTATATATTTATAAAAAATACTTTTTTTTCCCCTAAAGGGACAGTGGGTTAAAATTTCCCCCATGTAACATTAGAATCGTGCACCTCACTTTCTCAAACACGAAATGTGCCAACGGTCGGCACCGTTTGTCAAAAAGCCTCGATAACACCGATGAAAACATATCATCCGATAATTCATGGAATGTTCACTCAGCAAGAGGTTTTTTATTTCATCCCATCATCAGTGTGTGACATGGGAGTGTATCTTCATCAGGGCGTCTCCATGCTGGGTTTGTTCTGCTCATACACTGAAGGAGGTTCATTCGCTGCTGAGTGGAATCACTTGCTGGTTCCACAGATACACGGCCCGGAGACGGCTTGTTGGACACTACATTCAAACATCTGCTATCCAATAAGTTCACATACAGTGAAATCTAGGTCTCCTCACTGGCTGGAACTGGATGTTAACATGGTTTCATTCAGTAAACGTTGGCTTTTAGTGGCGGTAAAGCTGGGTTAAAAACCGATGGGAAGGCTTTATACGCTGGTTATACTGGGACAAAAACTTGAGGCCAGTTTCTTTGTCCAGATCTCCCAGCCATCAGGAGGTTTCCTGTTTTTCCTGTTTCAGCTGTTTTGAACCATTTTGTGATCTCCGCATTGGGGCTGTTTGTCCCTTATTGGTGGCGGTAGTTTCAAGATGGCAGACGGTCATGGTGTTTCCCTGCAGACTTACCCTTCATATAAAAAGAAATCTGAAATTCCTTGCATACGAGAATGTGTCAGATGAGTAGCAGAGGTCATAACCAGTGATAGCACATATTTACATGCAGGTATCGATTTTGGCCAGTAAACAACAGAAAATGTTACAGAATGTCCCTTTAAGAAATAAAATCTGATTAAATAAATAACAAGCCTCTTTCTTTTGTATATATTATCATGTAAAATCAGGAAAAACACATTATTTCAGGTTTTTCCCCCCTAATGAAGGCAGTATGTTTCCATCATTTTCTGGGATAAACTCACTGTGCTCCTTTTTCTATCTGCTCAGAGTTCTGGAAATAGATGAGTGGCAGCATACTGGTTTCCAGTATGATGTGATCAGCTGTCTGAACCTGCTGGACCGCTGCGACGATCCTCTGAGCCTCCTGGAAGACATCAGGAGATCCTTAGTTCCCAAAACAGGAAGACTGGTCCTGGCTGCCGTGCTTCCTTTCCAGCCTTATGTGGAAGTTGGTCAGTGGGAAACCAGTATCAATGTGGGAATAAGTAAAATCCACAACAAAACACTTTGTTTTTCGTTGTCAGGAGGGAAATGGGAACGTCCGAGAGAGCACCTGAAAATTGCGGGAAAGACGTGGGAGGAGCAAGTGACCAACCTTTCCAACGAGGTGTTCCTGCGGGCGGGGCTGGAGGTGGAGGCCGTGACCCGGGTGCCATACCTCTGCGAGGGAGACATGTATAACGATTACTACGTCCTGGATGATGCCGTGTTCGTCCTCAAGGCCTCAGAGGGGGCGAGGACGCTGCTCTCTGAAGACTGAAGCTGTAAAAACTTGATCCCGGCTGGTTTTTTTGCGGTTATTAGAAGCATCCTTCATACATTCATTCATCTCTGACTTGTATTGTTCTGGTGAGTCAGGTGAAGCTCAGGTACTGTAGTTCTAACTTTTCCCCGCCGTCCTCTGATACCTCCCATCTTTTAAGCAAAAAAATAATAATAATAATTGGAAGGTTGTGTATCTTTCCGGAAATTCCATTGAAGACCTGCTCTTCTGAACATATCATGCTGTAGGTGTCTGTTCTGTGAAGTCTCTTTGCTAACGTTTCTGTCATTAATCATGACAGAAGTTACTGAAGTGTTTTTTTTTATCTGCAGTAGTGAGCAAAAGTCTTGGGTCATGCCTCATTTTTATATAGTGTCTCAAAAGGAAATTCATTCAACATTTTTCCAGGATCCTTAAAGGACCATCCAAAGCTTTTGTTTGGATGTTTCTGCCTTTTCCTCTATTCTCAGTCCAGATGATCCCACACAGGGTCACCATCCCTCCGTCAGACCTGCTGCCACTGCTTTTACAGGCATACCTCAGCCTGTTCTTCCCATGGTTTTTTCACAGCCATGTTTCCATGAAGACCATTTCTGATGAGGGATCAGCTGAAGTGTCAGGTCTTAACTGGACCTGGTCCCGTTTCTTAGGAACACCTTCTATCCACAGCTTTATTTTCTGTCCAACACAGTGAACTCTAGCTGAAATTTTCAGCTAATACTGAATACAAATTAAACATTATGCATCAGTAGAGCCTATAGATATCATTTAAAATTAGTGTCTCCGGAAATTTCGGAGACTATTAACCTAAATTCAGTCAATACTTGCAAATTTCCTTGCAATCGCAGCAACTTAAATGCAGTTTTGACAGAACTTCAAGGCTCTTCTTCATTATGCAATATCTCCAGATTGGGGCTTGCTCCATGACACCCCCTTTCTCTCTCTGAACATATTGCCTGTCATGCAGCTGTCTAATAAAGACCTCTGAGCATAAAACTAAACTCATAAAACATATAACTAAGAATTTAGTGAAAATGAAACTTTATGCCAAAAACGTTGACAGACATCTACCAAACACTACAAAAAACCAATGCAGCTTTTGTTGCAAATTTTACCAAAATCCTAGAAGGACTTTGAAATTGGTTTTCTGCAAAGTTGTCCGTTAAGGGTTAAAACAATACTGGTTCATCAGTTGGGTTTGGAGCCTTTGTTATGCCGGAGTATTTCTTCAGTAGATCAAATCTGGTTGTTTGCAGGTAAAATATAGAGAAATTATTAGTGGCAAAGAGTTGTGCTTGTAAGCTGCAACTTGATTTGACTATAAGTGTCAATCATGGAGTAATAATGTTTCAATAAACTGTACATTTGCTGCTTTGATGCCCTGAGAGGGTAGCGCAGCAACCTTACATCCTCGGCTGACACGATACAGGGTCCTGCCTTAAAGCTGGCATGTGAATTTTTGCAGTTGCAACAATATGCTCATCTTAACTGGTGCTTCTGACTACTTGTTCCAAACCAAGCCCACAATCTTTAGCTGCTATAAATGTTTTGATATACTTGTCACTTTGTTAATATTAGGAGTTGGTGTCAAAATATCTGTCCAGAATTTTTTAAAGGCCTCCATTGATTAACTACTCATTGTCTGTGTTCATTTGATTATGTGTGTGCGTAGAGTGGAACAGCTTTAATGATGACACATAACTGAAGAAACACTGGAGTGTTTATTATGGATTGTAGGTTTTATTTGTTAAAAGACAGGAATGACTTCTTCCAAATGTTATATGACTTTAAAATGCAGTGCACACAGGATTGTGGTGCACCACCCACTATTCAAAAATGTGCCATATTTCAATGCAATCTTTGTTAAGAGTATATCATGGGTTTTTAAATAAAAGCTACCTGTCATGCAATTTCTGCCTTATCTTTTTCTTCTTGTCACTAAGGGAATTGTGGTGTGTAGTTGAAATGCTGCAGGTTTGTCGTTTTCTACACGACATTAAAATGTCTTTCTTCAAAATATGGGGATGGTTCAAGCTTATACTCAGTTTATCAATGGGTAATTCTATTTACTTGAATGTTTGACATTTTAACTATTTCTCCAACCTCGCTGGTTTCCTGGTTGTACGAAAACTAGAACGAGCCACTACAGGAAGCTACAATTTACTACCCTTTCCTCGGAATAGGAAGGCAGCGCTGCTTTATCATAATTTATGCAAATTACACATTCCGCTCTTCTGATTGGTCGAGCCGCCCGCGTTCCCCGTTTTGCATTGGTTACTGTTCTATTAGCCACGTCCCCAAGCCACGTCGCTCTTTACTCGCCATTTTCCCAGCTTCTGAGGCTAGAATCGTACTATTCTGGCGTCACGTTGTTATCTGGCACTGACAGGTAAAAAACGAACCATTACCGGAGACGAGCGGAACTCTCTGAAGGGTCTTAGATCGGTTTCCGAGTGAAAACGCTTCCTCAAACATGAACA
Source organism: Craterocephalus amniculus (assembly GCA_036024015.1). NCBI lineage: Eukaryota > Metazoa > Chordata > Actinopteri > Atheriniformes > Atherinidae > Craterocephalus > Craterocephalus amniculus. The sequence goes on from JAVQJG010149295.1 coordinate 4,362, forward strand.
TTTTCAGGCTAACCGGCGATCTGTCCCACCTAGCAGCCATCATCATCCTGCTGCTAAAAATATGGAAAACCAGGTCCTGTGCCGGTGAGTGCCCCAATTTCTTAATTTAGAGTTTGCACTGACCTCTGTCTTATAAAAATAAATGAAGGGGGGCAAAGACGGGAAATAAGTACCCCCTTGTAACTTAAGCAGTTGGAGCTCATTCACCAGATCGCAGCTAGCGTTAGCTAAAACTTGCTAGTACCAGTGTCCACACCACCGGCGTGCCCTGTCATCAAAAATGAACTCTGGCTCCTCAGACTGTCACGGTCACGGGTGGAGCATGGTGCGTGTAGAGCCAGAGTGCAACTTCAAAACATGCTTTTGTGACTAAAAGAAATATCTAGTGTAAGCAGCAGCAGCTACCTCGTTAGCTAGCTCTGACAGGGCAGCGGGCCCCGTGTGCCAGATATCTGAATGAAGAGGGGTGTTTTTTATTTTTTGACGTGTAAATCCTGAGTTAACTTCACTTTTCACGTTGCTCGCTGCAGCATGTTACTTTATTCCAGCCGAGCGCGAGCTCTCTGACGTGGCAGCAGTCGGTGTCTTGACTGCAGGTTTGTTCAGACCTCAGAAGAAATGCGAGTCCTTGCATAGAGTGTAACTGTGGTGAGAGTTTGCTCTTTTCGTGTTTCCTCAGTGGGCAAAGGTTGAAGGTGTTATCGCTACCTGACAGCCAGTCACCTGAGGTCTCTATTGCAGCTGTTTGCGGGGAGCTACACCACATAGATCAGCTGATCTATGTGGATGTTTACCTGCATCTTATCTGCACCGCAGTGCTGCATAACTCATGTATTATAACAGATATGATTACTTCTGATTAGCAGTATGCATAAAGGACGGTTTCACGGATTGGTTTGGGACCAGGACCACATTGGATCAGGTCCTCTGTAAAATCCAGATATAAATATATATAAAAAGAGGCATGTTTGATTTGGGAAACCTTTAACCTGTTTAGGAAAATGCAAATAATTCTATAATATTAAGTTTCCTTTGTCAGCTATATTACCTGATCCATAAAATGAGCCCCATTTTCACAAATAGATTAAACGTTTTACGAATCAGAAACAATGTGTTACTGGATCTACATGTGTTGGCGAATATTTCAGTCCAGATTTTTTAAGACTCTTTGGAACCTGATTAAATGTAGTCAAGGTGGAATTGTCCTTTGTGCATTCACCGAAAGAGGGAATGGTTGAAAGAAGGGGAGCTTTTGTAGTAAAAGCTGGGTTTGTGTTGCATGGAAATCAGGTTGTATGACTTGTTTCTAACCTGTGGTTCACTGAAATAATTAACTGCGGCTTTTGCTGCAAATTGCATCCGAACTCTTCAGACTTGCAGTCCATGATAAGAGTTCCTGCTGTGTGCATCCTTTTTATGCTCTGCTTGTTTCCTTGCAGGCATTTCTGGAAAGAGTCAGGTTCTGTTTGCCTTGGTGTTCACCACTCGCTATCTGGACCTGCTCACATCCTTCATCTCGCTCTACAACACCACCATGAAGGTAAAAAACTTTCTCTCTAAGTGCTCCTCATCCTCCAGGGCCGAGCTTACAGTATTTGAGGAGTGACTTGCTCACCGAGCCGACACACCTTTGTTGGCTAAAGGATGAAAATGCAGTAAAATTCAGGCGGCTCTTCGTGGCTGATCAGTTGCATTTGCATCAAGCTGTTGTGTGTTTTAACACGTTGATGTCTTGTATTTTAGCTAATTTACATCGGATGTGCGTACGCCACCGTGTACCTGATCTACATGAAGTTCAAGGCAACCTACGATGGGAACCATGACACGTTCAGAGTGGAGTTCCTGGTCGTCCCCGTTGGCGGACTGGCTTTCCTGGTTAACCACGACTTTTCTCCTCTGGAGGTTAGGCGTCTTTCATTTGCTCCCTATGCAACGGTTTGAATCATTATTTACCTGAGCTCCACCTCGCTTTCCTCTCCTCAGATCTTGTGGACGTTCTCCATCTACTTGGAGTCGGTGGCTATTCTCCCCCAGCTCTTCATGATCAGCAAAACGGGTGAAGCCGAGACCATCACCACCCACTACCTGTTCTTCCTGGGACTCTACAGAGCTCTCTACCTCTTCAACTGGATATGGAGGTTTTACTTTGAGGGCTTCTTTGACATGATCGCCATCGTGGCCGGAGTGGTACAGACCATCCTCTACTGCGACTTTTTCTACTTGTATGTAACAAAAGGTGAGTGTGGCGCCAGACCCTGATGGTATAAGATCAACTTATTAAAGCAACATGTTGAACATTTTGCGTTTGATTAGCCATACCCGGCCAACGTTTCCCACCGCTGAGAAGCACTTATTCTAAATTAGATTTGCATGAATTTGGTGAAAGTCATCTCTTCCATCACGTTGAAGTGAAATTGACAGAATTTCTGGACCTTCTGGAGGCCAATTAGTACATTTATCTAGAAATTAATTTGTTCACTGCAGTGCTTTGTGGACAGTTTGGGTCATCCTGTTGCTTCACTTTAAGCTTGTTGTGTTAAAATATTTCCATTTTGAGCTCCTGCAGGATATCTGACTTTCACTTAATCCCAGTCTAACTAATGTGCTGCAGTCTTATAGCAACAAAAAAATGTTTATATAGGTACTTGCAATCAGTAAGGAAGGACTGAGTGTAAAAAGCAGAAAAACTCCCTCTGGTAATTGGCGAAGCTGGAAACGCAGCTATAAGTGTACATTTTGCCATTTTTCCTGAATTCTGTTCGTCTTTGCAATATTTTCCCTACTGATCGCCGCCTAAAATCACCACTAAACACCCACTAGAACTGGGTGTTAAAGAGCGTTACACGCCTCAGGCCTACACGACAACGCTGCAACCAAATTTGCATTTTCCCCCTTTGCAGGATTGAAAAAACCTATATTGACACAACAGCGTTATGCATGCCAGGCCGTTAGGTGGCAGTAAAACCTAAGTTGCAACGATTTAGTCCTACCAGTTCTCATTATCAGGACCAGGACACTCTGGAGCGATTATATCTCTCGGCTGGCCGATGTGGCCGGGGAGAGGGAAGTCTGGGCTTCCCTGCTTAGGCTGCTGCCCTCGAGATCTGACTCCGGATAAGCAGAATAAGGCCACAGTATTGCACCCGGTAGCTGAAGAAAAAGACGTGCTTCGTGTAGGTCAGGGTGTCGGTCCTAACGGGTCCTGCCGGTTTTCCTGCTGCAGAACCTGGATGGACATGGTTCGGCTACAATCAGATGTGTTTCTGTAGGAATTGTCTAAAACCTGCAGGATTGTGGCTCTGGACCAGAGCTGGACACCCCTGATGATTGTAAAATGGAAACAGCTCTCTAACTTTGTTTTTTTTCATCTCCGAACTTCACAGCAATGTTAAAACGATCAATAACCATCATATCCTTAACTCCGCAGTCCGCCAGTGAAACCGCTATTGTTTTATTTATTTAGTTACTTAATTACTTACCTACTTATTTTATTTATGCATTTATTTATGTATTTGTTCATATGAAATAATCATAGTTTATCTTACATTTTTATTTTGTAATAAATAAAACAAAAAACAAAAAAAAATTTATTTATTTTTTTATTTATTTTATTCTATTGTGATAGATTAATAGAATCAAGAAAATCTGGTAAAGGTCGATGAGATCGGATCTATTACACAATCAATGCATAGAAACGACATAAACATACAGTCTGTCTAAAGAAAAAAAGAATGCAAAAAAAGAAAAATGTTGACAATCATTTAGTGATTATGATGAGGAGATGCTAAGATAGTGGTACTGACAGTGATGATGATTTTATTAATAATGATAAAAATGATTATCTCAGCCAGCCAAGACCATTGAAGGCAGGTGTAATTAGTTGGGGATGGGTCGGAAGCTGCAAAGCAATGGGTGCCCTGGACCTCCCCACCCCCAACCCAAAAATACCTCCCAACAATCCATACCAGGCCTTTATGACTTTAAATTAATTTGTTTAAAATGTACATTTATTTATAAATTATTTATACAGAACCATTTTGATTTTAAAGTTTATACAATATTTATGTAATTAGTATTTCCTTAGGGTGTAATCCAATGCTTCTCATATTTGATATATATTCATATAGTGATGGCTGCATCCTTTCATGATAAGGTCAGTTTGATACAATCTGTGGCTTGTCTTCTGCCCCCTAGTGGATAAATTTGCACTACAAGGATTTTGACCTAAAGTAATCAATGGTGCATAAATGGAAATGTATTTATTTTTACACGTTGTTAAGGGGATTAAAGACTCCAGATTAAAAATTAGTAATCTTCTGCTCATTATTTCATGGGTCAGATTTTAAGGTCTTTCAGTCACTCCTCTGGCTAACATCATCTCCTCTCTGCTTTCAGTGCTGAAAGGAAAGAAGCTGAGTCTGCCAGCTTAAGTGCCAAAGAGGGCTGTTTGGGCAGACTTGAAGCGGAGGCTCGGAGGGGAGGAGGACCAGACCCCACCCCGCCCTCCTCCACCACCGCCGCCACCGCTTCCTCCTCTTCCCCTCCAACCTGAGCAAGATGCCTGAGACAGAGAGCGTGCAGGAGCACCTGATCCTGGATCAGAGGAACCAGAAGCCCTGCAGAGGCCGGCCCGTGGCCTCGGGATTTCTGTTTGACGCATCTTGCCTTAACTTTTTTATTGCTCTGTAAAAAAAAAAAAAAAAAAAAAAAAGAAGAAGGAAAAAAAGGTTTTCTATATAAAAATGTGTTCTCTGAAGATTCGACCTCGGTGAATAGTAGATGGCGACGTGTGTTGGCGTTGTACGATACAGAAGCAGACTCTTTGTGGTGGGTTAGCGTTGAGTGTTTGTAATAGTATTTGCAATCAGAATAAACGTGCATCGTTTTTTTCTTTAATCTGAGGAGGAGTTTATTGAACCCTCACGGCTATGGTGGGCAATTAATTTTATTTTTATCGATATGCATTCCCATGTGTAAATTTTCACTTTAGCCCTGTGGCAGGATCTAATTCTGTTATAGATGCAGTAATCTAACATTTGCTTTTCTTTTTTTACAAGTGAACGTGGGTGTAACTGAGGTTGTATTTTGCCATCAGAATGAGTGGGTTTGGGATGCCTTTCCATGTTAATACTTAGAGAAAGCACAGGTTGAGAAGGAGCCCACTGAACTCATCACTGTAGCTGGCTGATCTTAAACAAGTCATGACCCAACACGTATGCCATATCACCTGTAGTTACACCACATTGCCAAGTCTGTTGCAGGAAGCTCCTCTTCGATGTGCTGTATCACGGGCTGTATGTGGAGCCTCACTGCAGGAATTTCTCTTCTTCTAGAAGGAGATGTATTTATTCTTTTTTTTTTTTTTCCTTGCTGATTTCCAATAAATGGAGTCCGTAGAATCGTCTACGTCTCGTGCATGATTTTAATCCCGGAGAGGAATCTCTTTGGACTCGGAGGAGCAGCACAGTCCCACAGCATGCTGCAGCCTGCCTCCGTTTTTATTTTCCATGCACAATATTATTCATGTTTTTTTTCCCATTTCTCACCAGAGCTTTTTGCACGATGTTGCCACCACAAATAAAAAAAGCTGATGGGAAACATTTGTCTGTGTTATTTGGTTTGAATGAAATGTTCACAAATCTGCTTTTTTTTTGTTTCCCAGAATCAAGATAACTGAAAGCTTTTCTTTTCACTCTGCTCACTGTTATGCGTAATAGTTGAAAGATAAAAGAGCAAAGATTTAATTATGCAGATTCAGTTAAAAATGATAAGATTAATAACATACAGTAACTTAAAACAATATATATATATATTATTTCCATTTTTATCTTTCTTCTACGTTTTTCACCTGTATTTCTCTATTTTTCTGTGAGCGTTTTGTATTACTGTGGTCCAAGTCTTTGTTTGTGTAATCATAAAATGTTAATTTTAAAAAAGGTAATTGCAGGATCATTTAACCCTTCAATGCCAAATGTATCATATTTGATTGTTTCTGAGACCTGTATCACTCTATGATAAAATCTTAGCTTAAAAAACTTTTTAACACAATCTGATACCTGTTTTATGGACACTTTTTACACTACAATAATTTGGACATATCACATAATACTAATTGGTAAATATACAAAAATTATTTTAATTTTCAAAAATCATTAAAAGGGCAAAATAATGACTTCATATAAAAAAAATCAGACTTTTCTCTGTTTTTTCTTGGTTCTGACTTTAAAGGGTTTAAGTTTTACGGAGGTGTATTGCTGCCACTGAAGGGAATAAAGAGACTTTCTTATAATGTGATCGTTTTAGTGTAAAAATATTAATTAATTTATCTTATTGGAGGATATTTTTCCTCCCAATTTGATTGTTTTATTATTATCTAGGGTGCCTATTTGATTTAAATTGCAATTTGTTGATATTGCCAATTTTTTTTAGATTTTTTGTTAGCTTTTTTTAAATCCCCAGATCAGAAACCCTACTTACTAAGAAAAACAAACAAAAAAACAAACAAAACAAAACTACACATGACACAAGTCCGTTTTTAAGATTGATTCAGTATAATATATTTGAACCAGCTGAATATAAAGTATTTAAACTTGGAGAACATAACACAGCAGCCAGACCATCATTCGCTTACAGATAACAGACCAGTACACTGAACTTGATTATATATCATGCTGAGGATCAGACACTTTTGCTTGTACATAGTACAGCTATTCAATGTTCAGAACATGTTCTTTAACAAGACGATTAACCACTGAAAAAACACACCCTAGACAAAGTGTCTGAACCGTGAATGTTGTGTTTCAAAGACTGCTTTGATCTGAACAGTCCTCTTCATCATCATTCATTTCTACGTCAACAGACAGATATGCTGTGTTGTATCCACCACGAATGAGTGGAAATGAAGGAATTATCGCAGGATTCTATGTTCATGCTATGATGTCAATGTAACGTAAACCTTTTACATTTACTGTCAGTTTACCCAAAAGTTGTATTTCTATACCTTTTTGTGAGCAAACAAAAAGTTTACTCATAATTATATATATTTGTGAGTAAATTGTTATATATAATAATACCAAGGAGGTTCATTTGTGTTTATAGCTAGCATGCTGTAAAATGATTTACAAAGGCTTAAATATTGGTTGTAATGAGGCTGAAAGTACATAAAAACATGAAGATAACACAAAACAACAACATCAATATAATAATAATAATAATAATAATAATAATAATAATGAGAGGAAGGAGGAATTATAATAATTCATAATAAAAGGAAGAAGTCTTCATAAATTAAAAGATTAAATGCAGATTTCATGCTTGGGTGTCACTTTTGAAAGTTTAAGTTCTCCAGCTAGCATTATGACACATATTTAAATACAACACATTTCTGTTCATAAAAAGCGATATTTAATGAAAGTAGTTTGTTTGACATCGGTTGAAGTTTGTTTAACGGACTGAAGCTGGGAACGAAAGTTTGGACAACCCGGAGGAAAAAGAGTGTAGGACGAAACATCAGCAGACGGGAGGGACACTGGATACTTTTTAAAAAATATTTTGTTTTGTTTTTATTTCTGTAACACAAATATCTTCTTTTGAGAAAACATTACCCGAAACGTGAAGACAGAAAAAAGAGGATGAAAGATAACATTTCTATTAGGAATTCGAGCCAATCATCAGGTAAGTTTAGTTCCCACCGTTAGCAGGAAGCAGCTAAACTAAGTTTGCCCGTAGAAAATGATCATAACCCTGAAAATATAACACACAGGAGTATGGTGTGGAAAATATCTGAATCACAGATTTATGGGATTATGATTTAATGATTTTCAGACATGTGAGGACTTTGCTCATGCTGTTGTCTTTTTAAAATCTTTCGTTTTGCGAATGTTATAAAGAAAAGGGCAATTTACAAAGAAGCATTTAAAAAGAATCTTAACGCAAACTACAAATCTTACCGTGACATCGTCCAATGTTTCTGCTGTCATCCTGGATATCTGGGGATGGAGAATCCCACAGACTGCAAAACACTCACTCTTGAAATATATATATATATAT
>JAVQJG010149299.1:0-30837 GCA_036024015.1 Craterocephalus amniculus
GAGCAGTTAAAAACAGTTAAAAATAATAAATTAAAAAAAAAAAAAACAGGGTTCAGAGACGGTTGGGGTTCTTCCTCAACCTCCCCCCCCCCCCCCAAACAAACAAGTCTTATCAGCCTTGCTGCCACATTATTATCGCATGTTGCATTGCCCTAGTGTCATGCTGCTTCTACTACACGTATGTTCACAGTATAGTTCATTTCTGTGACTTTTTGTTTCCCAAGACAAATTACTCAGCTGCAAAGTCAACTTAAAATATTCCAGAAAGTAAATTAAGCTCCCCTGGTTATCTGATGTCCGATATTGAGGTCACCACAAAAACTAATGTTTACAACCTTCCAGGCTTACTCACCCTCCAATTCCAACAATTAATGTCTTCATTACAATGTTTCACGACTCCTCCCTTTAAGGTTCTATATATGCGCAAAATGTTATAGCAAAATAATAATCAGTCCGCTTTTAACTACAAAACGTATTATTTGCAAAAAGACCCGTTTTCCTTCACGCTTTTCCGCAGGAGGACGCTCGTGATTCGCTGAAAGCTACATTACGACACTAAGGTCAGCCCATTGAGAGGGAAAAATACTGCCACCAGTGTAAGCATGAAATATTCAACTTTATTATGTTATAAGGTACGGTGATTTGTGCGGATTTTGATAAAGAAGTGTTTATGTCAAGAAGTGAAAGATATTTTATGTAGCTTTTAGGGATTTCAAAGAAAACATTGTTATACACCATTCAGTTAGATTTAAAATTTTACAATTATTTATATTATTAAATATTTTAAACTAAAATTAAATGTACCATAGCTTACATTATCCCAAAATATCAAAACATAAAAACATTGTAATAGGAAATCTATCACTTTGTGCGCATGCGCACACTAACTTTTCCGCATAAGCAAACTTCCTCATTGGGAGTGTTCATTGCTTCGCAGTCCAGCTACGTTTCTGACTGAAGTTTCGCGGCGTTCTTCTTCTAACTTCACGTCTTTGAACTTCACAGATGTCGAAGCCTCCTCCCAAGCCGGCCAAGCCGGGTAAGAATAATCATTTGCATCGTTGTTTGAGCGAATCTCACTAACTTTTGGTCTGTTGTTTGACGCGCAGCGCACCTTGTTGGCTGTGTTCACTGGTGGGCAGTCGGTGAGCACATCAAAGGAATAACTGACTTCTGTCATTTACCTGCAAAAACTTTTTACAAACCAAAGGGCAGAATGGCTTTAAGATGTAATTCATAGACTTATCCATTCATTGTCTCTGTCTGTGGCCAAACTTTTGTAGACGTGTTAAAAGGGATGTCGTGGCTTCCCTGATGATTAACAAGAACATCTAGCTATGAGTTGCAGGCCTCAATCACTTCCCTATTTTCATCTCTCATGCAGTTTAAAAATGATGCCATTTAAGTGGTTTCAGGTGAAGAGGTATTGACGTCAGACTCATCCTTATTATTTCCCATATGCACCATCTATTTTGACCATTCTTCCAGGATTTAGGTACATTCAGGGTGTGTTTTTAAGCATGTGATTGATTTCATTTACTTATGTTTACATTCCTTCCCATGCAACAGGTGTTTTTGGTGAAAACAATTGCAATCAAACTGAAGAGCTAGTTGCCTGTTTGGGGGGTGCAAAGCAAACACACATTTCCAGGTTCAGAATTGTATTTAAATTTTTGTTTTTGTTTGTTTTTTTAACACCATTGTGCACTACTTCACATTCCAGTCTTATTTAATGAGAAAATGTGCACAATGTTTTATCAATTTAGGCCGGAAACATATTCTATTCCCCTATAGTGACGGAATTGGTGAGGAATTTGAAGCTGGTAGAAAACATAATTAACATTTAGGTTCTTTTAGAGAAATTTTCAATTAAATTTGATAATTTCAGCTTTATTCTGCTGTGCTGAGATTTGTTTCAGTTTACACATGGAACAATAAGGATAGCAAAGTAGACACATTCTGAATTGATGACAAAGTAAGATTAAAATATATAAGAGCATGTGGTTTGAGAACAGAGGATGAGCAACAGCAGCACATCTTATCAGACACATATACTCATCTGTTAAGAGTTGCTGTGATCATGTAAAGGGTTTGCAAATAAGCCCCAATATCAAACTCTTCATACTTTACATCTGTGAAACCTCAGCTGACAGACAAACCACTTGTTGGTGGGCTGTGCAAAAGCCTTTAGTCTTATTTGGCAATCTAAGTCCCCCATGTTGACTAGTTATTCTTTTTGTGCTATTGCACATGGTTAAAAACGGTGCTCCTGAAAGATGATTCACCAACTACATTTCCCTTATATAAATGTAGCTGGTGAGTTAATTCATTATTTATACGGTTCACAAAATTGCCTTCGTCTTTTCTTTCCCAGAGTCCAGGTGTGTGTATATCCTCGGATGTTTCCTCTTTTTAATGTGTAAATTTCCCAATAAGAATAAGATTCTGTAATTGTTGCCTTGACATTACACCACTTCGGTAAGAGCTATGTGCAATCTCTCATTAAATAGATAAAAAGTTTCCAAGGTTGTGTTGTTCCGGCTTTGAGCAGAACTTAAGAGTCTGCACAGCCATCAAGTTCAGACATGTTTTGCATTAAATTGGGCAGATTTAAGCAGTTGCAATAAAAACTGTATTGGTGGGAATGATATGACCAGAAGCACATAAGAATATCATTCAGTGTTTTCACTGTTTTTCATTTGTTCATCTTATTCTGGCATGTCTGAGAGCTTAAAATGCAGTAAGAGCCTGGTCTAGTCAGCACAGGCTCCGGTGGTGTGGTGGAAGCTGCTTGTCCAGGCCTGCAGAACAGACATGTTGCTTTGAACAGAGCTGGTCTTGTGCAGAGATTCAGCCGCCCCTCATTCTGAGACACTGAAGCAGTGTGTTAGACAAACAGAAATCCTGAGCAACGGCAGAAGGCAGTTATAACCGCCCAACGTTTCGGCCTGTAAGGTAAACCATAGAGGAAATCGTCACCTTAGTGTGACATGTCACAGACATTAAGCTAAACCTAATCAGTGTCACTTCTGTTAATGAATAGTCAACATTTTTATTTCATTGTACAATCTGTGGCTTGTGAGGATTCTAATTTTTAGTGTTGCTTATTATACAGAACAGCACATGTAAAAATGGCTTCCTTCATCAGGTAAACCATCTGAATTAAGTATTAGATAAGCATCAATAAAAGGAAAAAACAAGAATGCAAAAGGATGATTTGTGTGCAGTTTTAAAGAATTTGTTGATTTAACTAATGAGGGCGTAGCCCACCATTGAAAAGGAAGTTGGTAAAATGAACAACTGAGTGATGTTTATCTGCAAGGCAAACGCACACCAGTTGTTACTTTACCTTTGCAGCAGTGCAAAACCTGATTCTGTCCTATCAAACAAAAAGCCTGAAACTTTGGTTAACCGCCTGGTTTGTCTGTTTTAAACTTTGCATTTATGATATAATTATGCAGAACTGCACATGTCATGTAGCAATGCCTGACAGTGTGTCTATATATACTATTTTTTGAACTAGTTCACCCGTCAGCGAAGGCCACAACCACTCTGGTCACATTCCAGCAGCTGCGCTTGCATCAGGTTCGAGGCAGGTTTCTATAATGACCGCTCAGCATTTTCTCTTTGCCCTGAATGTGAGAAAAGGTGTTGCTGCTGTCTGCAGAGGGTTGACTTATGTCTGATTTTATCCCAATGGCATGAGAGTATATTGCCCCAGGCAGAAAAAGTCACACAATGCCGGTTGTTCGTTAGAGCTGTGTGGCAGCATGCGATGGTGGTGCTCCACAGTTGTTGTGTTTTCAGACAACGTTGTGCTCCGGTTGCTTCTCTTCTGCACGCAGGAATGAACACAAACAGTCTACAAATGCAGTATTTCAACTAAAACACTGTCTCTGTGTTTTGTCTTTAGGCCAAGTCAAGGTGTTCAGAGCACTGTTCACCTTTGACCCCAGAACAGTAAGAGCTTTTACATTATATAATATCCTGTGAATGCTGATGATCATTTTTTCATGTCTTTTTATACAGCTACTCTTTTTATACAGCTACTCTCATTATCAACTAATCATACAGTTGTTTAATTTGATTCATGGTCTATGATTTTATCACAATAGTGTTGATTAATGAAATCATTTCTAATCACCACTTGAAATGTGAAACGTTTAATAGATGGATAACTTTTGAAACATGAAGGCACAAGCCACATTTTTTTAGATTTGAGAAATTGGGAATGAAAGTGAAACAAGTGCACATAAATATTCTGTAGGTTTGTTAATCAGAACTACATTTTGGCTAAAAGAAAAAAAACCTTTAATTCTCCTAATGATAATTTTCAAATACAATAAAGATTTAGACTCTTAAAAGGGCAGGTTTATCGCTTATTGACAGTGTTTTATCCTTTTTTTTTTTCAGCCGGATGAGTTATACTTTGAAGAAGGAGACATTTTATACATCTCTGACACAGTAAGTCAAACCTCAGACTCAGCCGCTGCCTTCTTCCCCAGATATTTCCCACTGACTTTGAATCTCTAGTTCTTCTTCCTCTTACTTTGTAATTTCGCAGTCTTTGCATTTTGTATCATCCTTATAGAGTATTGTTAATCCATTGTCCTTCTCTTTGTGGAGTCTTTTCTTTCCACCTTCATTTCCTCAATTACACTCACAACACATGTTTTTTTTTGGAAACATAATAATCAGAGCAGCAAAAAAAGTGGGGTGAGGATAAACAAAGATTTTTGCTATTACTGTTATTCTCAGAGCGACACTAATTGGTGGAAAGGGACATGCAAAGGAAGGTCGGGACTAATTCCAAGTAACTACGGTGAGTAAAAATAGATGTGATCGGAGTGATTAAAGAGTACAGGAACAGTAAGGAAGATTAATAAAGAATGCATTTTTATTTTTAGTGGCCGAACAGGCTGAATCTATTGACAATCCGATGCATGAAGCAGCTAAACGAGGTATTTATTTACCTTTTAATCTTGAACTTTTAATCCAGTACTTCTTTGCTTGAATTGCTTTTGCTTCATTTGAAATGTTAGCACTTGTTTGTGTGAGTTTCTGCATATTTGTGTATTTAAAAACAGGGAATATGAGCTGGCTGAGGGAATGTGTGGATAACAAAGTTGGAATAAACGGGCTGGACAAAGCAGGAAACACTGCCCTCTACTGGGGATGCCACGGAGGACATAAAGGTAATAGAGAGCATGGGAAGTGGATGCTGCTTATTGCAAACAGCACATTTTCAGTGAATTTGTTTTCATGAATCTTTGTGTGAGTTTTGGCTTTAACTGCATTGCCTGAAAAAAGAGATGCACAAAAGCAGGAAGTCTGTGTTATCCCCTCCATTGTTAGGGCTTGATTTCTGTGATGCACATCGTTACGTGTTGTTCTCCTTTTTTCAGATGTGGTCGAGTTGTTGCTAGGCCAGCCCAATGTGGAGCTCAACCAGCAGGTGAGATGAGTCTCCAATCTTGCTCAGCCATTTAAAAGCTCCACTAATGGGCGGGTAATTTGGGAATCAAATTTGCAAGAAGAGCAGGAGAGAATGGTGACATTGTCAGGCTCTAATCCCAGCGATGGCAACCTGTTAAATGTTTAGTCAAATTACCTGCATTAGCCCAGCCTTACAGCATTAATCAGCCTCCTCCATTTCCACTGAAGGAATCAGTGAAGATTTTTTTTCTAATAGACATTTGGTGCAAACTCAGGTTTTTAACTATTTAAAAAAGTCTGATTTATTCTTCCAATTTTGTAGGAAGATTTCTTAAACACTTGTTTGTCTAACTTTTTGTGATTTCAAACAAGCTTTTATGCATATAAAAACAACACAAAACAAACTTAGATATAAATGATATAAATGTAGTTTACATCAGAAACCAGGATGATGTCTGTGTTGAATGATATAATCAGTAATCATGTTTTTGTCTTTTAGAATAAACTTGGGGACACTCCGCTCCATGCCGCTGCCTGGAAGGGTTATTCCGACATCGTGGAAATGCTGCTTAATAAGAGTGAGTTTCTTTTCTTTAAAACGACTCTGGCCTGCAGATTGTCTTTATTTAAACTGATGTATAGGAAGATAAAGAGAGGGAAAAACGTCACCAGTGTGTGCTAAATACTCCTTTTGAGTGGTAGGAAGGGATTTTTGTAGCTTTTCTTAGTTTGAAGTTTTTTTTTGTTTGTTTGTTTTAGATGCACGGACAGACATCAGAAACAACGAAAATAAACTCGCTCTGGAGATGGCCACCAACGCCCAGTGTGCTTCACTTCTCAAAAGGAAGCAGGGAAGCAGTAAGTTCAGCCCAGGGAAGGGAACACACACACGCACACACACACAGGAACAAGGTTTACTGAATAGAAACTGTTTTGCATACTGGTACTTTGTTTTTAGTTTTTTTTTCTCGCTATCCTGAAAGTACGGAGCCCATAAAGGGACAAAGATGGAAAAAATCTATCCCGATTAGTCGTGCACCGAGAAAGTATCTGGTGGGAATCCAATGAGAATAACTGCATGAATGAGGTGAAGTTTTTTAAGGGACATGTTTGTAGGTTTTCCTGAATGAAAGTGGTAACTTAATCTATTGAAGTGTATTCCTGTACAGAGACAGAGCATAAGACTTCAAAACTCTTTTTTCAAGTGTTGTTCGGAGATAATAAAACTGTGACAAGCAAAGCTGTAATGTCTGTGTAGGAGAGTCCAATGTTAGAATAAAGCTCAAGTCATTTCATTTCCATGCATTTGACTGAAATCAGTGGTCATCTGTACCCAGAGGACATCCATGCACATCACTATGTAGTTTCATGTGTGCACCAGATACTTTCACGTGCGCACACGTTATCCAGATAGTTAGAAAATAGTATCTCATTAATTTGACTTTTTTTATGTCCTCGTTTCTTCATGTGTAAATATGCCAGATTCAATCCTGCCAGTCTTAAAGGGTTAAGAGAACCTGAGGATTATTTTCTGTAGACAGACTTTACTTCTTGTGCTCAAATTAATTTAATTAAAAAGACCAAGAAGGTCCTGCAAACATTTAGTCCAAAATATTGAATTAACAGTTGCATCATGAAATGCTGCTCATGGTAGTTAGAGGTATTGATACTTAATTCTTTTAAGTTGGAGAGATTTGCAAATTGAATATTTGTCATTAACTGTCTTCATTTTCTTCCTTTGTTTTGTTTCAGACTTAACCCGCACACAGAGCAACGCTGAGGAATATTTGGATGATGAGGATTCAGACTGAGCTAGCCCTGTAAAAATATCGTCTGTCTTCCATTAGTTTTTTTTTTTTGGGGGGGGGGTCATGGAACTTTGAGAGTTAAATTATGGGACTAAAATGGATTTGTTCCAAATGCAGCTTCATTTTAGTTCTGTTATTTTGTTCAAACACTTCAGTTATCTTCCCTCTGCGTCTCTTCGGTGTGAATTTCAAAGCACTGAATTAATACATCGTATGGCTGGGCTGCTTGGCCGAGTGCATACACCCATGCAGGGAATTTGTCTTGGAGCATTGAGCATAACTATGGGCTGAAGGGCAGAATGTGTGTGGTAAAGTAAAAAGGACAAGAGCTCTTAAGAAACACATTCCACTCATACAGATTATGTTTAACCTATTAAAATGGGAATTAAAGTGCCAGCGCAAATAAAGAGCTTAATATAGTCTGTGTATATTTTTCAAGCTGTGCTTGAATTCTTTGTCCACAAACATGAGGGTTTAATTGGAATCAAACTATCTCACACAGCCTGGAACTTCATCACTCAGTATACATTAGGGAGGCAATAAAAGGTGTGTTAATACTGTAATGTCACTTATTCACTCAGATATGAATGTTCAATGGTTTAAGGTGGTAATATGTTTGTAATCCAATGAATTTCAGCTGTTGCTCCTTGTATTGGTCTGTTGTAACATTTCCAGGTCATTACACCTACAGCTCACTGCTACTCCATATGAATTGACTGTAAATTACTTTATAACCTCCTGAAGCTTTATATGGTGTGATTTCCATCCTGGGAGCAAGTTTCAGAGTTGTTCCTTCTTTTTGATAAATTAAATACATTTTTAAAAAGTTGCCTTATGTGCAACAGATCATGGATGACTTATCATTTTAAGCATTTTTGTCTGAGGTTGATTTTCTTTTTTTCTTTTTTTTTGTAGATTTCCATCTACAGCCTGCAATAAACATTCATTGTCAAGTTGAGAAATTCTGACATCAAACCACAGAATCAATACTTTTAAGTAGCAATATAAAATTAATTTCTCATGATTAACTATCTTTGTGATTTTGGCCAAAGAAAAGAAAAAAACACTTGAATTCAAATTTCTTTATTACAAAGTCAGCATGTTGATGACATTCCGAGAAGGCAGAAAGGGCACAAATGTGTATGGAGAGAAAATACAGTAAATCTGAGGGATTTGTGCTACATAACTGCCACACCCGATCGAGGAAAAAAGGAAAGCAGAAAAAGGCTCAGAGCTTTGAAATGATTTCCTCTCCTCGTTTCCTACTGACATTTAGGCAAACGGGAACAGCTACTTTTAACATCAATTTGATGCCAAACCTGAAGACAAAGCACTTCTTGGAACAAATGCTTCTACAATGTCTGCAGCAAAGTCAGAAGAATGGAAGCAACCGACAAGATCATCTCTGTGTTTTTCTCTCATGGGCTGGTATTCAACAAATAAGCACCCAGTTGGGGAAAGCTTGGTTTAAAAGAAGATCTCAGGGTATAAATATTTTATCTCCAGAGGGAAGATGAGGAAGAAGAGGGGAAACTTGTAGCAGTAGGACTCAAACTCATGCAGGGGAGGGAGGTATGCTTCTCTGAAACGCCTCCCTTCTTTTAGTAACACCGGGAAGCAAACAGCAGTTAAGCAATATCTCAGCAGGGCTGCTTGTTTCCAGGGGGGTTTTCACTCTTACGGTTATATCAGGATACAAGTCTTGACTTTAAAGTATAAAAATACAAATAAATATGCCACACTCCTGAAATCAAGCTCTCAGGTAGCAGATGATGTATATGGAGGTGGAAGAACAGATTAAAGCTCAACTGCTCTAAAATTATAAGCTAAACTGAGTGTGCTGGCTGTAGCTACAGATCTCATATCCCAAAATGTTAAACTGCTTTTTTAATCTCTGATGGGGGATTTAAAACAAAAAAATAATGAAAACCTTCACATGAAAACAAGCAAATCACAGCGAAGTATTTTTCACTTCTTATTAAATGGCGCTTTTCCATCTTTTTCTGATCCATTTCGACTAATAAAGAGCAATAAAAGGATGAAAATGTCACCCTTTCAACAAGGCACATTGGAGCAACTTAGCCATGTAACTATAGGGCTTTTTTTATTTTAAAAAAAGTGTGGTTGTCGTTAAGCTTTGTGGGACATTATAAAAGAGTCAAAACTATCACCCAGAATTACTTTAGCAATGTCTTAACTTCACCCACGGAAGACTTCTTCATTCTCGTTTCACATGGTGTGGGGAAAAAACAGCGTACATAGTATCCTGCATGCTAACAGCTCTGCCTTTTCTTTTCTCTCAATATAATAATGTAAAAATGACAATGACTTTCAAACAGCCTCAAAACAAGGCGAACATAAAATCCTTCAATTAATCAGAAGATGGCAAAAACCAGGGACTCATTTCACAGGACAGCAAGGATCTTTGTTGCATCGATGTTTGCAAACTACTCTAAAGTAACATGCCATTTCATTTGGCTTGAAAACAGGGTTAATGAAGACATACTTATGGAAAAAGAAAATAAACAACAAAAAGCAAAAAACTTCATGGATGGATAATTACACAAACGACATAAGTCAAACACAGGAGTCCAAAATAAAACAAAAAACATGCATTTATCTTAGAGCTACTAGACATAAATCCCTTCTTTCAGCTCACCTTTAAAGAAAAATCACTGATGCCTTAAACAGTAGCGTAAAAGGTGTAGTGATGCTTTCATTCTGGCCAATTACTGATAAATGAATCAGGTCTGAAGGGTGAACACAGGTGAAGGAAGGTAACGTCTGTTTAGTCAGAACCCTGAAAATAAGTAGGGAATGTGTGTTGGACAATAATACTGACAGACGGATACATATGATCTCATTTAATACATGTAATCTAGAGATATTTTAAATAGCTGAGCAGATCCCAACAGGCCTTTTCTTGATGATCTATTCAGCTGATTAAAAGGCGACTGAGGTTCTCTGAAACAACAATTTTCTATGTATTTCTTGTTCTCTGAAAGCAAGTTAAAACATTAACTATAAAGGTCCAAATTCCAGCAGCGTGACGTCAGTGCAGCTTTGACTGCGTCAGTTTCAAAGATGAACTTTTAGCCAAGACTAGAATTAGGACATTTGCGGATTGTGTATGGAATCTGCAAACGCCGCTTCGTTTTATTCAGTAGACATTAATTCCCAAAAACTTTGGGAATTAAGGTCTTTTAAGAGTTTATACTACATCTTCTAAAGACATCTGAGGGAATTAAAATATTGTGCTTAGAAAACAAACAGGCCAGAACATGTTTGTACATATACAATCTGTTTTGAGGGGTTTAACTGAACCCAATGGTTTAACTGAACCCAATAAGGCAAAAAGAAAAAAATCTTCACATCTCCCTTTCAGATTTGGAGTGGAGTTGCATGTTTTTACCTTTAAGGCTCATGTAGCAGGAGCCAAGTTTTTATTTTTCTAATACTGATGAGAATAAGGGCTAAGTTGACTTTCTGCATTTAAAGGCAAACGTTTAACTTCTAAGTTGGTTATGATTTCCTATTTAAACTTCCTTTAGAGGCTGGGAAATAAAGGCTTTGGTGGATAAAGACAATTCTGGCAAAGCTTCCAGAAAGCTCTTAGATTTTAGGAGGTCATTCTTAAGACAGCTTGTTTCAGAACTTTTTTTCTTCTGTAAATATATCTTAGGGCAAAGTGAGGGGTTTTAGCAAGATGAGGCTGCATTTTTCTGCGTTTTATTGACACTTTCTTTGCTCCATTCCCATTCCTCCTTCACATCTATATAAAAAATGTTGAGGAAAAGTTGCACAATGATATATTTACTTGTAGGCAAAGTATTTGGAAGAAAAAAGTCACATCATAAACAGCTTCTCTAAACTTTAGAGGCCACTATCAAGCTACAAGATATAAAATATTGGATTTTTCTTTTCTGTTGTTTAAATAAATAAAAATCTTAGGATGGTTAAAATAAAATAGAATAAAATAAAAGAGATGTGATAAAACACGACATCTTAGATGAGCAGCTAATAAAAATTCCCTCCCAAAAAATATCTTTTTTCACAGATTTCTTCTCTTTTTTTCCTTTTCTTTTCTTTTTTTTTTTTTGCAAAACTGAAAATATATTTTTTTCCATGTTCTTTGCAAATGCCATTTAGAAAAAATGATAGTCCCATGAGTCTTCTGAAATATATCTACAGCTGTACAATAGCTCTTGCAATAGTCCACAATTGGTCTTGCAAGTGAACTTATGAAAAGAAAAAGAAAGAAAATTAGCACATCATTTGACATAAAAAAGCTTTTTTCTTTTACAGATATGGGTTAAAAAGGGTCATAATAAACAATATAAAAGAGGATAGAAAGTCAGCGATTTGCTAATGAGAATCTTGGAGATTGGTCTTCTCTTCGATGGCCTGTTTCACTATTTCGGCCAACTTCAAGCGGTCGACTTTATCAGAGAAGGCATGTCCTGCAATGACAACACTGATAGTTAATTTATTAATATCAAAAAGGTATAAGACTCAGCTGTGCTGTACGATTGCAAAGCAAATTTGATGGGTGAAGTGCAAAGTAAATGAGGTAAGCTGAGGTATGCTAGGCTTGAAGCCATCATTTTCAATGTTATGTAGTCTGTTCTGCTGGAGAGTGGTTGTGTTCAAAGCCTGTACCTGATTATTTTTCTATTTTATTTTAGTGACACTGACTCTCGGCTGGGGTAACATTATATATAAAAACCTCTTGTAATGCCACTAAAAATGATGCTCAGTCACAGTAGCCCAAACTTTATGGATCACTATAATATGAAGTACAGTAGGAAGACAAGAATTTGACACGACTTGTGATGATGGAGGACTAGAGCATCTTTCAGACTTAAAACCAGTTTAGACACATGAAGATGAAGTAGGCAGCTCCAGAAGTTAAGCTTCTTCGGGAATTTTCTGTAAATTCACCCTGTATTCAAGATTTTGCTAGTGATGCAGAAAATCTGAAAACATGCCCTCACTAGGAAAGAAAAAAAAGTCACTGTCTGGATTTAACTTTGCAAACAGGTAGCCCCCCGTGGAAAAGTACTGCAGAGGTTAAATGTTTCAACTCCCAACAGGCTATACTCATGCAACGAGTAGCTTCTTTTCAATCCTTAAACAAGCAAGCAAACAAACACCAAACAAACAAAACAACTAAGAAAACAGTTATAGCAGTTATATAACAGTTATAAACTTATAGATATTACGTTGGGGAGGAGTGAATGTTTTTATGTTTTATCCTTGTTGGTAATCTGGTACCTCTGGCACCAGCTAAAGTATTGTTTTTAAAGGAAACAGTCTCATGAACTATACATTCATTACAAAATGCTTTATTTTGATTCAGTTATGAAACAAAAATAAGTTTATTTATATGTGTCTCATCGTAGGATTGTTGGAAATTAGTTATATAATGTTTATAATGTAAATCTTATCTACCTAAACCTACAGCTGTAATTAAACGAAACAGCAGGCACCAACAGTAAAATATCTAAATCTGTATGTGAGTAAATTATATTCGGAGGTGCTGTTGAATTTCTGTAAGTAAATAGAGAAGGTGGTGGAAATGTACGAACCATCCCAGCTGAGTCCCTGCAGGCCGTCTCTCAGCAGCTTACAGTCTCTGTTGAACCTCCAGGCCTCATGCATCACCTCATTCAGCTTCTCATCTTCGTTCTCTCCTGGACAAAAAAAACAAATATTCATTTCAGAAGCTTTTCTTTGTCCCTCATTCAGCTCTCCCAGTAAATCATGTCTCTGACAAACAATAACATATGAGCTTACATGGTTAATAGAAACAATGGTTTAATAATCTTTGCAGTTCAAAGATGCATAAGCATCCCCATTTTTGGCATCTAACAAAGCCAAAATGGCCAATAAGAAAGAAAATGCTCATTATCATTTTTCTTAGTTGTTAAGAAAAGAATGAAAAGTCATCAAGCAGCACAACTTATTCTATTCAGAAACATCCTTTCTGGCATGCTACGAAGAATGAGAACAGTCTACCAATATAAACAGAGTAAAGCAGGTGGTTTGTCTTTATCTCTTATGGAAAAGGCCAGAAGATTATCAGTGTTGGTTTTCTGACCGGCTTGTGGGAGTATACACTGTGCAATGACATCTCGTAATTTTTCCAGTGCTACGCTGGAGTCGTCTCCTCCGTTTTCTGGATCATGGATGAATAAACCGTCACTGGGCTTGGGACTGAAACATGAAGAGCAAATATTTATGTCACATCTAACTTAAAGGAAAACCTCTCAATTTCAAGGATCACTTGAAGACACAAAACAGTTTGAAGACAGACAGACTCAGAAAACATTTCCACTTCACGCTGACGCAGCTGAAGCAGGAATGCGATAACATTCAGGGCAACAGGGGGAGTTTGCTGAGAGACCGTACCCGAGTAGTTTCCGCTTCCTGAGGATTGGATTGTTGACAGAGTTTAGGGGCTTCAAGCTGACATTCAGGTCCTGAATTCTCATGTTGGCAAGCTGCTCCGCATGTGCCTGCTGGATA
This sequence comes from Craterocephalus amniculus, assembly GCA_036024015.1. NCBI lineage: Eukaryota > Metazoa > Chordata > Actinopteri > Atheriniformes > Atherinidae > Craterocephalus > Craterocephalus amniculus. The sequence goes on from JAVQJG010149299.1 coordinate 13,773, forward strand.
CCTGCGACTACTGCCTGAAAGGCAGAGCACAGATTCAGGATTACACCTTAAAATACATCGCAGCAGGAGTGAGCCTCCATATCACCAGATGACTGACTGCCTATGTTTCCTTTTCCATGTTTCTGCTGCTGGTAAACTTAACTGTAAGTATTATTTCAGGAACAATAATCTAAGGAAAACAACTTAGCACACCTTCAGCTCACCGACTCCTCTCAACTTTAGTTTCATCTTCACATACAAGACAGTAAAAAAGGAACATTAAAGGTCACTGCAATGCAACTCCTACACTATCACTTTTATGTAAAGCTTGCCATTTACTGTCTATTATAGACATATGAGAGAATCTATTTAGGGCTAGTGTGGGAATATGCTGCAATCCCCCCTGCACTAATGGCAGAACAAAATGGTGAAAAAAAAGAGGAGGATGCACTGTATGTCATAATAAACAAGCTCCTTCTGCTGGTCTGTTAATTATGGGTAGCAACAGTTTCCCGCTGACCTTGTCCATCATCATTTGTGCAGATGGCAGCACGTTGTCGAGGGCCTCAGTGCAGTTGAGCCACGGATGAGCCAAGACTCCCTCAATAGTCAGCCTCTCCTCTGGCTTTACCTTCAACAGCCTGCAGGGAGCAGATGGACAGGAAATGATGAGGAGAAAAAAAGGATGAATGAGTGAGAGATTAATGCCAGATTTATGATAAATTAATCCCGTTTCTCCTGTCTTCATCATTTAACTATTAAAACGGAAATGATAGTCAAATAATAGAAAAAACAGCTGATATACATGATTTTAATGTTCGAGACGTACTTGCGTACTATATCCTTGGCCATCTCAGAGATTTGGCTCCATTCATCTTCAGGAAAGTCAAAGCTCCCTGTCATGATCTTCTTTCTCATGTCCTTTGGGATGGTGCGGCTGTGGTGCTTGGAGTAAAACGGAGGGTAGCCGCAAAGCATGATGTAGATAATAACACCAAGAGACCACAGGTCACAGCTCTGCAGAGAAACCACAATACACAATACAAAAAAATATATATATAAATCACACTTCTAACACCTCAGATCTGGAGGCCCACACCAGAAGCCAATGCCTTGTTCAACACATAAATCATACCTTATTATATGTGTAAGGAGTTGGTGAGGTAGGTATGATTCCAGACTTTTCCTTCTGGTGTCTTTTTTGAGCCTCAAGAACCTGAAAAAACATGTGATCAATAAAGTGTGTTTATTCTGGGAAGTCAACAACTAAGCATGCAGGAAGACCTCCCTGTTTCTGGTACCTGAGGTGCTACGTAGTAAGGAGTGAATTGAGGGGTCATCAAGTCTCCTTGATCGATTTTGGCAAAACCAAAGTCACACAGCTTCACAGGTGCATCCTGCAGAGGACGAGTTTGACACATGAAGGGATATTTTTAGTCACTTTCTATTTACCCTTTCAGTTTACTTTCATCTCAGAAACTTAAATCACTAATTTAAATTTTAAAATGTAAAATCCCCTTTGTATATTTTTGCAGACTTAAAAGGAGAATTTTGCTTTTTTTTTAACCTGGGGTCTGTTTTCATCTTTCCTTTCATACATGTCGGTGATGGGGAAAGGAGCGTTCAAGATCGCTCCAGTATTTAGCCGGACACTCAAAAAACGTGCTTTTTTTCCACACTGAAGTGCTCCGATAGTCTTAACGAGTGTCCGACAACGTACTAGAGAGGAGAAATGAACAAAAGTCTCGCAGTGGAATCTCGCACTGGTGTTTTAACTTGAGTTATTGCGCGATTCTTGGATAATCCCGCGAGATTTGGACACAGACAACAGGAAGACACAGAGACCAAATTATAGCGATCGCCAGCTAATACAGATACTTTAATTCATTTCTCCTCTCTGGTACATTGTCGGACACTCGTTGAGACTATCAGAGCACTTAAGTGTGGAAAAAAAGCACGTTTTTAGGCCGAATTTACGCAGGAGCAGTTGCCCGATACTTATCATTAGCTGTGCTGCTAGCTGTCTGCCCGGCTAAATACTGGAGCGGTCTTGAACGCTCCTTTACCCATCACTCACATGTATGAAAGGAAAGATTAAAACAGACCACAGGTTAAAAAAAAAGGGAAATTCTGCTTTAACATTCCAGCATTATAACCCAACATTTTAAAGAAACTGCAGTTTTTCTGTCTGCGTGAGCCACACGATGAACTCCTGCAGCTTACCAGAGAGTTATCCTTGAAGAGCAGGTTCTCTGGCTTCAGGTCGCGATGTGCAATATTTAGTGAGTGACAATGCTCTAATGCCTGGCTGATCTGCAGAGGGGGAGAGACATCAGACTATTCACTAAGTGGATGTATCAACACATTTTAACAGCCAAGCTTTCAGGCTCTGTCTCGCTGCCCAAGTCTGATCAAAGCAGGGGCTGTCAGACAGAAATAAATGTGTCATAGGATTAGAGAGAAGAAGTCAGCCTGCAGCCTGCAGTGTGTCCATGTTCACCTACCTGTTTGGTGACCTGACTGGCCATTTTTTCAGTAAAGTGCCGGTGCTGACTGATTCTGTGGAAAAGCTCACCCCCCTCCATCATCTCCATAACAATCAGAAGCCTGGCTCTGTAAAAAGACAAATAAAAGAGGTATGTGAGGAGTCAAAAGAGGATTGGATCTGGATACAATGAAGGGAAAAAATGCAGAAGATTGCACACAAACTGAGCTTTTTACCTCGGGCTGGACTCATGAGGGAACTGGACACTGTTGGCGTATACCTCCAGGATTTGCACTATGTTTAGGTGGTTGGCACACATCATATGGAGACGCACCTGTATGAAAGAGATTAAACACTTTATAAAGGGCATCTTACCTCACCCAACCAAAGAAAAGCATCACATCTTCAACACAACTACTTAGTTATGATAAAACTCTGGTGTGAGCTGTAACACCTCCTTGTCCAAAATGAATGATACAAGAACCCAACACACCTTGCTAAGCTGGGTCACCTCTTTGCATGATGTAACTGTGGGTTCTTAGATCATCTAGTTTACTAAGCAGGAAAGTCAAATAAAACCAATTTATCCATCATATGAACTCAAAAATAAATAAAGCCAAAAAAATGTGTCAAATGTCCACATAATTACAGAGATACAAACTAAGAACTCTCATAAAAATCCCAAAGCCAGTCCTTCATAAATCAAGCATTTGTGCAAGACACACCCTCATTTGAGAAAATTCACAAGAGCTTGAAAAACAAGCTGCTCAGTGGTTAAAATCTGTGTGTCTCAGCTCTCACAGTTCAGCAGAAGGAGTTTATGAAGCAAGTCTGCGTGGTTCATTTTGACTGCTTCATAAGCTGCTCTACAAAAACACTGGGACTTAAAGAGGCTGCTCAACAAACTGTTCACTTCAGAAAGACAATGTTGCAGATAAAGGATCCAGTACAAACAGTCAGAAGCAGCATGAGACATAGAAAGAAAAAAAACTGAACTAATGAAGACGGATGACAGGCGGGAAGACAGAACAAAGCATATTGATACAGCCTGAGACAACAAACAACATGGATTAATCACAGCTGTGACAGTGATCCCTCTCACCTCATTCCTGGCCTTGGGACGATCAATGAGGATTTTCAGGGCCAAGCGTTCCTGAGATGATTTCTTCACACAAACTCTGGATGGGAAAAAAAAAAGTCAACAAATGTGTAAAGAAATAAAACGACCAGCAACGTGAGCGTTAGAAGAATCAATAAGATGTTCCTGCTCCTGTTTTCAGTCATTGAGTCATCTGTTCGTAATCCTTATCTGTATACATAATCAGTAAATGATAAGATGACTCACATAAAAGCAAAATTAAATTGGCTGTTTAGACTCAAAGCCCAGTTATTTAAGAGGAAATGAATATATGTCACACATATTTTACAGTCAACGTCACACCACAGGCTGCCTTTAAACGAAGCCTTAAGGTTGAAGAAATCCCATTTTGTGCAGCACTTTCACATATTTTCAGCATTTTTTTTCTGTTGGGACTACATATTGAATCCATAAATTCATACCGAGTGAAACATTCAAAGGAGAAGTTTTTTTTCATTTTATGTTTGTATAAAGAGTGCTGCGTATCATAACAAAGTGGTGCCAAATAAATGACCTGGAAGCCTTTAGCTTTTATTTGAAATTAACTAGCAAGTTCCCATTTTTGTCCATTTATTAACACATTTCCTGTAAAAACCTAAAGGGAGTAGGTGGAGTAGCTGTCCTTTCCCAGAAACCCAAGTCTGCTGTCACTGATCAGCCCAGCTGGCTTCATCAAACGTCGATATCAGCATTTCACCCAATGGGAAATAAGTAGATATCCCTCTGACTGCTGTAGAAAACCCATCAACCTTTTTTATGGTTTTCCAGAAAATCATAAAGAGCATCGTCAAATCTACCATTCTTGCCACACTATGCAGACTTTATCTTACACAAACATGTAAACGATTGCTTTTATTTCATGGAAACTTTAAACAATATTTAGACACCTCATTCGGGTCACACATCATTGCTAGGTACAGTTATTCATGCAACATGAAGCAACTAAGAATCTAAGCCATATATCACAAAGATATGAGCACAAAAACGGGACTAAAGTAGGTAATGTCTTTTAAATTAATAGATTGCTATTCAGTGAAAAGAACTTCATCACTATTGCACACGTTAAACACGTTTCACATTAGCTTTTGGTTAAAAACACGAAAACTGAATAATCTCAGCTATGAAACAAATGTGGTATAAAAGAAAAAAATGAGAAAAATATCCTCGATTTGTGATGTTGCAGAAGTCAGTGTTGACACAACTCTGCAGACTGACAGCACACAGACCGAAGCTTTAAAACTTATTCTGCAGATTTCTTTCTTCAAAAGACGAACCTGAACACATTATAAAGAATCTTTACTTCTGTAAAACATCCATGGACTGCGTATGCATTGAGGTGTGCAACAATGCATCTGACATTTCCTCAGAAATTTAGGGTAAAAAAAGGCCATGAAAATGTTTACTGTAAATGATTAATCATGCAATATGTACAAATAATCGTTTAATGTGGCTCGGGACACATTCACAGTCAGAAGAATGTAACCACAAGTGTTGAAATCCATCTGTAATGAGCCCTGAGAGATTGGAAATTAATAATAAATCCCTCCCGAGTGCAATCACATGTACATTCTGCATTTCCCTTGAGATCTGATCACCCAGGATGAGTGAACAAGTTTTAGTAACTACAGCTTGTGACATTCATGAATGGTTTGACTTATGATTCATCCAAATGGCTTTTAGCTTCATTGATAATTTCTGAGCTTTAATATTGATTTACAAATAGTGTGCCTTTTTTACAATCTGGGTTACCATTTGCTGTGAAATCAAATTTTGTTTGATGTAAGTAAGCACAGAGACAAGATAAAAGCTGCATAATTGGGAGTATGAACCGTATTTTGCCAACATCACAGTTTGTTATTGGAAAACAAAATCTTGTCTGCAGTTTTGTAACTAGAGTTGATCCACAAAGAAAGCCATTTGCACAGGTGATCACTAAAATTCTCAACCATCTTTGGCTTTCTTTAAGGAATATTTCAGGTGGACAATAGGGATTTAAAACTGAGTCATTTTGACAAGGTATCCATATTATTCCTGGAAAACCTTTTCCCCTTTCCTTTAATATGCAGACATCCAAATATCCACTTTAAAAAGCAACCTCTGACCCTTGAACTCAGATTATACTATTAAAGCATTACCGCAAGAAACATTCTGCTTCGGCCAAAGGTCACTTCCCCCGGAAAAAATTACCACCCTAATGAATCACAGAGCTCGACAGAGGGGGACTGGTTATTTGTTAGGAGACAAAAAGAGGCGAGTGTGGAGTGAGTAAGACAAAAGCTACATTTCCCATAAAAATCTAAGCAAAAACTGACTCAGACCAATAATAGGCAGAGTGAGCAAGAACAGCTCGAAAAAGATAAGAGTAGAGGGTGAATCAATGTGTGTTTGCAGAGGGATGATGAGTCAGTTTCGCAGTATTCCTATCACTTTCAGCTAAAACTGCACACATTTAAAGTAACAGCTTAATCTTTTTATCCTGACCCTATAATAGCTTCAAAGTGCAAAATCCTCAGAAGAAATCAGGAGCAAAAACAGATACATTAAAGCTGGAATCAGAGGCGCAGACACAAACTGCAGAGAGCAAAAAAAAACACTAATAAAATCCATGCATAGTTTTCTAGCATTTGAAATTTCTCCCATTATCAGTCAGTCATAAATAATGGCCACTGTTGCATTCAAGTGATGAAAAGAGCCCGGGTGTGTGCTAATATTTTCCATTCAAAAGAGATTGGACAGTTCATAAAGTAAAGAATACGGCACATAAAGTACATTCACACATTAAGCAAGAAAGCTGAGCCAAAACTAAATCAAATAAAAAATTAAGTCTGGCCCAAACATCCCCATATTTAAGCCTTCAGGCTGTGACACTGGTCTATGTTACCCAGTTAAAGCCAATGACAATCATCTGACCCGTTCTTATTCTTATCAATGTCTGCAGTAAAGAGAGAGATGTAAAGAGATAAGCTGCTGGTTAATTTAATAAAACCAAAGCGGAACCAAAATATCAGAAACATGTAGGCAGACTTTTTTGGCAGCAGACAAACTGTGTATCCATTCAGCAGATGATTAAAACCACTCTGACAACGTCTCTGCAGCAGCATTCAAAACAGTGATTTAATCATGCACCGCAGAGGCTACAGTAGGTAAACAATACTTAACTCTCTGTTTAGTCACATTTGATTTTACTGTATCCCAGTCATGACACACCACCTTCAGATTTAGAACAGACTTGAAAATTACCTACTTAACAGTTTCTGCTCACGCGTAACAATTCATCACACCTCAAGTTTGTCCCAGAGTGAGTCCACAAGCTAAACAATAATAACATGGACACCAGCAACACCGATGACAAGGGATTTCTCAATTGCAAATGTATTTTGTCTTTACTGACAAGTTGGTGTGGAAATGGTTGAATGAAATCATTGTCACTGTTAAGATCAAACTAATGCAGCAGCACACACTTCACTTAATTAGACAAAATATGAACAATGATAGAGAATGTCCTTCATTTACCTGACAGGTCCACTTATTCCAGCTCCCAGCTTCTGTGTCCAGTTTATATTGTATTCATCCAGAATGGATGTCTCCTGTTTAAAACACCGACAAGACAATGTATCACATATTTGAAAGGGGGAAAGAAAGCCAATGTTTTGTGCTGCACTGATAGTTTTACAAAAGAATAAGATAACTAATCCTCTTCACTGGTTAAAATTGTAAACAAAAAAAAAGTTAAGGATGTAGCAAAAAAATAAAATGGTAAGAAAAAACCATAATGATCATTGCCATTTTCTGAAAATGCTTTCTCAGTACCCAAATTATTACCTGAAAAATTCATCTCTGAATGACAGAAATTTTGATTTTACAGCATTTATTGAATATAGTTTAGCACACTGGTTCCCAAACTTTTGAGCCACGATCCCCAAGATGACATATATATGTGATATTGACCCTCCCTTCTGCATGACAATAATTATTTATCTGATGGGTCATCCTGCTGGATCCTCTAAATATAAATCTTAAAAAATGGTCCGTTTTCATTAATAAGGAAGATCAATGTGGATTCATTAATTAATGTTTCAAAGAATTAAGATGTTAAATCTAGATTTATGCCTTTGCTGATGGTTTAATTTTGACATATATGATAAAATCCCAAATTTATTTGATAAATATACATTATATACTTTTCAAACTTATTATGCAACCCCCTGAAATCATGTTGCAACCTACATAGCACACATTAATGACATTATGAGAACCAGGAGTGTTTTTTCCCACTGTTAGCACTGAGTTATGAAATAGCTTTATATCCATTATCGCTCCTGTTTTCACAACACTGTTATCATTAACACAATTTATTGGTAGACAAAGACATCCTGGATGTCATAAAATACATGTATCTGGGAAAGATTAGCCACTGCTGTCGATAAACAGAATTGGGATACCATTTGGAGCGAAGGAAAGCAACTCATGCAATTGAAAGAGTTTAAACTCAATTATCTCCAAATACCTAAAAGGTATAAACCTTTAAACTCAGGATAAGGAGGTTATTAAAGAATCACCTAAAGTATCTCAAACAGAAAATCTAAAAGTCCTGAACACCACAATTTCCTTTTATCCCCTCTGGTCCCTCCAGTGCACTGACAAGTCTGATCTGATTTGTGTAAACACAGAAAATATCTGATGTAACCTGCATCCACTAATTAAACGCTGATGGAAAATAATCTTGAAAACTACTGGCTCTGTGGATTTGGGATTTCAGAAATGCAAATCCAGATGAAAATGGAAGGGTTTTTTTTATATAAATGCATAAACAAAGAAAAAAAACATCGACATTTAGCTAGATCAGTGGGTACACACGAAATAAGGGTAGATTAGACAAAATACAGACAAATCTGTGAAGTGAGCTGAGCAATATACTGTCAATCACCATATGAGTCCTTGGTTAAGCATGCCAGGTTGTATGTAACAAAGAACTAGGGTTAAGCCACGTGTTCGCCTGGTGACCCACTAAACTCTCTTCATAATAACAATCCCAGTTCACAGACGCATGTGCTCCACTTCTCAACTATTTATTTTCCCCCAAGTGTGAAAGTAAGGGCCAGGGACATTGGAGATCACATTTTACTGCTGATAGATGCCTTGGCAGTGACACATTGAGGGGCGTATGCCAGGAACATAGACTACTCACAAACGTCAGGGATATTTGACTTTTTGTATAGGTCAGAATTAACCTAAAATGAACTATAACCTTTATTTGTGAACTTGATTTAAAAAAAAATTTAAAAAAAAATCCCCAAAAGTTGTTGAAACCATGAATCATTCAGTAAATGTTATGAATCAATGACAACTTGTATCTAAACAGTCTTCTTTCTCCACTGTTGACATTTAGACATATTCACACATGATGAATAATTGAGACATTGTCATTTTGTGTTTCAATAAATAACATTAAATTGAGGATTTAACGCTGCATTATTCTACTTAAATGCTCTAGATTCACGATATAATACCAAAGTAGCGTGAAAATTTGATCCATTTTGTAATTTTACTGGAAAGCTGAATATAACTAACTTTTTGTGAGTAGTGTATCTCAAAGCCAGGTAGCCTGAAAATGTTGCTCCACAATATTTTTGATCATGTGCAAAACTCCTTTCATAAACCACAGAAGGTCTAGTGTTACATCAATATGTGTCTCATGAACAAGATCCCTGTGACTTTAAACAGCAGACTGGTTGAAAATTGCTGTCAGAAATATCTTCTTTATTTAAAAATTATTAAAGATTACGTGAAGACCTTTCCTGTGTGCTTACCTTGATTAACTTGTCTGCGTTGATGTCCTCCGACATGGTGCTCTGACAGATTAGGTTTGTCGCCAGTTTCAATAGAAAGTGTTTTCCTCTAACCTTTACGAACTAGTGGCCTTAAACCCCGGGCTGGACTAAGGCTTGTTATATTACTGCTGGGGACAATACAAGGCCATTACAGCAATATGATTTTCGGTGACCGATCAACCAAAGTCGAGAGTGGAACCTCTGGAAATCTGAAGTCCAGCAGCTGGTGCGATGTAATGTCAGATCAGGCCAGCTCGGCTCACAGCGTCGGGCTCCGAGTCGCTCTTCCAGTCGTCTTAAATTCACTGTAGAGACCATGTAGAGTGCCGAACTCTGATAAAGGTTTTCCAGAAAAGCCGAAGACAAGTCCAATGTGGACTAGCCCACCACCTTTGGAGGCGCATTGAGCATGGTAGGGAAAAGTGGTATTTTTAGCCGGCGAAACGCTGGGAAGCCACTGGAGACTGACTCAGTTGCGCTTAGCTCACCAGCTAACAAGAAAGCTGGCGTTTGTCCATATCAGGGTCAAGACCATTGATAACACAGCAAAGGCTGGCAGAGTAAATTAGTCTGGCAAAGGACGGTATTTGGAAAAATTGCAATCCTTGGGGAGAGCTGGGCTGATCCGATACGGCAAGCACACCGCGTTCCCAACAGCTTATTATGTCGTCGGGGTCTGCGCGCTATTGAGCTAGCTAGCTCGGACAAGTTACTTTTTTAGCCCCTGATATTAACATCCTTCAGCAAGACGGCATAGTAATTATCAAAGCTTCTACAGGCGAGCAACAATAACTCAGCGACGGTGGGGGTGAAGTAAGAATGTTTTCATTGGTAACCAGGGAGATACCAGCATCTCAGGACTATTTTGCTAATCCCAATGCTACTCTCATCAGTGGAATACACAACCTGGTCGGCACGACGCAATAGCAGTCCGCCTAGAACGCCTGATGAGAATCATGAAAAACCTTCATAAATCAGCACATCGAGCAAACATACATTTATTTTTATGTAGATATAAACTAATATTTTGTGCCACATGGAGATGGCATCTCGTAAACTATTTTTAAAAGACAGATAAATGTTATTTTTCCTATAATTTTTTATAGGCAGCCTGTGACTGGTCATAAACAAAGACCCAGCTTTTGGGGTTTACCATGCACTAGTTTTTTAAAAATACCTTGAGAAGGTAAAGTATACTAATTATGAGCAGGTATGTTTTACTATATCCCTGAAATTTACCTGACAGCTCTGTTTATTTATTTTTCTATAGAGAAACATTTTACACAGCAGCAAATTGTTTTTAAATGCAAGACATTTTTAAAGAAAAGGAGAAAACAGTTCCCACTTTTTTGGCCTTTGGTAAGGTGTTGCATGCTGTCAGGGTCATATTTTATATCAAGCCCTGTATTGAGCCACTGAAAAGAGACTTTTGCAATTTGCATAAGTAATTTGTTTTTTCTGCTTCCCTCTTCCATTAGTCTAACCTGTAAGAGTCATTTGTTGTCTTTGTAACTGCACTGTAATTATGGTAGTTCAGTGTTGCTTCAGCTGCTACAACTAGAACATTGTTCAATTAAGTTTCCAGTATTTGATGCCAACAGCACACTTTATTGTGTTGGATCATTTCCTTTTTTTCAGTCATTTGGGAACAATCTATTCTTGCCTCGTTCAAGACTTTAGCTGCCTGACTGTCTGTTGTCATTTTCATTTGATTCTCCTTTTTATGAGGCTCCTTACTTTCATCAAGTGACAAATGCAGCCATCAGTCAAGTGCATACCAGGGATCTCAAAAAGTTTTGTTCTTTTCCTCAAAGACCACGTTCAGATAAAATCGATCCAACAGCTTATAATCAAGTTCTGCATAATAACCCATTATTTGACTCAGGTGTGTAAAAGAAAGGAATAGTCTAATCTAAAACATGCAAAACTTGTAATAACATAATGCACTGTTCATGTTGAAAGACCTAAGTTTCGTGTAGTGAGTCATGACAACTTTGGGATCAAAACGCTCCAGCTGTCCCTGTTTAGAAAAGCTTGAACTGCTCTTTTTACACTCTTAATATTTCACAATTAATCTGAATAAAAACCTTCCAGAAATGTGTTATCTGTTTGTATACTTTAGAAACCTTTTGTCTTACTTTGCCTCTTTTATTATTTCCCGTCCTGTTTCCGGTATTGAATTGTAGATTAAAGTTGATCAGTGAACAGACAGAAGTTTCTGTTCCTGTACACAAGAACACAATACACGTCTGAAGGCCCACTGCCTAGTTGTTCTCACACCCATCATCATGGAAATTTTTGAGACTCTTATCATCCCCCACATCAAGTCTGCCATCCTTTGCTGACATTGACTAACACAAGTTTGCATTTACATACAGTCATGATGATGACCCACAGAGCATTCAGACACCTAGACCAGAGCCATACCTATATGTAGATAATGTTTTTAGACTTCTGTTCAATGCTTAATACAGTCATTCCCTCAATGTGTGCATGATGCTGGATTTCTTCAGCAACAGACCTCAGCATGTCAGGATGGGAGACTGAGCATCCTCCACTCATTCTGAACATTGGAACTCCATAGGTCACTGATATTCATGCTCTTTACCCATGACTGCTCCCCCATCCATCCCACCAACACTATCATCAAGTTTGCTGATACTACCACTGTTTTAGGACTGATTAGGAACGTCATTGAGCTTTCAAACATGAATTCCAGCACCTGATAAACTAGTGTATCCAGAATAACCTGGATCTCAGCACATCCAAGACTAAGGAACCTATCATGGACTTCAGGAAATTCTGAAAAACTGTGCTCCCCATTCATTTATTCATCAGATAAGAGTAGGTTGAAATCTTTTAGTTACTTGCAGTTCACATGACAAAAAAAACCCTCACCTAGATCATCATCCGTATTGAAGGCTCAATAGCACCTTCACTTCCTTACTAAGCAGAGGACCAGAAAGATCTGCAATGGGTGATAAGAGTGGCACAAAGAACCACAGAGACTACACTGCCCCCTCTCAGTGACATCTACACCCGCCGTCCTCAGAAGAAAGCTGGGAACATGAGCTCAGAATCCCTGTTGTTCCCCCCTCCTTACTGGAAAGAGATTGTAGTAACTCAAATCTGAAACTGTAAGAGTCCCTCTTCCCTTCTTCCATCAATATCACCCCCCTAAATATAGACAATGCTACCCGCCCAACTGTAAAGAATGTACAGTTTCACTGCTACTATACTATATTCACTTTGTGAGTTTTTTCTCATTGTTCATATTCTACATACATGCACATTCTTTTACTTTAGTCTATTTTATTCAAGATACATTTATTTAAGCTTATTGTTTTTAGTTCCAGAGTTTCACCATGTATCTTACTTTTCCATCCTTTTACTCTGCCACAAAAAGTTGCAAAAGCCCATCTCGGATGTAAGTGTTGTTGAAAATATTATTTCAGTGATAAAAAAAGATTATCATCTTTGTTTTGTCTTCTGTCTAGTAGATAAAGATTCACAGGATTAAACAAATACCCTATAGAGTTAAGTTTGTGCTGCATTTATAAAAGTGTATTTTTCATACAATGGCATTCCTCTTTAAATAGTTTTTTTTTTTATTTTTAACAAGAATTGTTGTCTACTTGTCTACTGAAGTTTAAAATGGAAAAAAATAATTGAAAACTAAATATATCTTTATAAAATATCCACAAAAAGCGATCTAAACAAATAAACCAGTACAACTGTTAATTGCTGTAATGTTATGTGAATTGAGAACGTTATGAAATGGTTACCGAGGAATATTTCTTTCTTTTTGTTTCAAATGAGTTATTAGCATTGCCACATCCAAGAGACGGCAATTAAATACAATCGTGAGCATACTGATTATTAGGCAATTATGTTAAATTATAGCTGTTTGCCATCAGCAGATACACTGACAGTGGGTGCCCGTGTGTAGTATGTTCGCCGGCTCACGTGGATGCCACTACACAACCATTTAAGAGCCATGGACTTCCTGAAAATAGTGCCAAAGTGAACATGTAATCCTTAAACCGAATGAGTATTAATATCCCTCTACTGAGTGTCAAGATTACATATGACCAATTCTGTCAGTTTAGTAGAATAAAGGCTGTCAAAGAAGAATATATATGAATTTTAAAATGAAATGTTTTGGGCCGTGACGCCTTTCATATATCCCTCCGCTGTTTTTTGTCCCCTTTCAGACTGTTTTGGTCTTTTCGCTGTTAGCAACGGAAAGAACTCGAGCTAGCTGTAAACCCTATTTTGAGATAATCGAATTTTTTTGTTAGGATTACATAACAAATTGACAAGAGGTGCAACGCACATGTTTATTTTGAAAGATTTACTGAAGCGTGTTGTCTTTTTTAAATTTAATATTTTTTCGATTTTAATAAGAATTGTACACATTGCTAATTTAGTTAGCAACTGTATTTCAGCTAGCTAGCTGCTAGGCATAGCACCCTCCTCAAGAGGCACGTTGACATTAGCCTGCTAGCACGTTAGCGAGCTGTCACACAACCACACATCGTCTTATAGCCAAGAAATTGTATTCTGAAACTGGTCGTTTTAAGACGCGGTCTTTTATGGGATCACCATGTCAATGAAGGCCGGTGGAAATCGCAGTAAACCCGGCGGTGGCAACACCGCTGGTGCGACCGCCTCCGGAGCCGGAGGAAGCGGCGGGGGAAGACAGAATCTGGGCAGGTCTGTGAAATTAAAAGTTAGCGAAGTAAAAACGCAGTAGCAATGGTATATTTTTTCAGTATTTAATTCTTGGGCCCAGTCGCTTTCAACACTAGTAGTTTGGAAAGATGACATTAATTTTGTATAGCTCAAAATTATTACGTGTCTTAAAACGTTATGCGGGCCTTGCGACATGTTGGTTTTGCAGTGAAACGTTATGCAGTTTAGCTAGTGAGGCCTGTGTGCTTGGTCCAGTAGTGCTGCAACTTGAACGTAACATTGCACTCCTTTGCACGTTAAAATAGAAGATAGTTTGCCGTCCGAACGTATTTATATGCGTGATCAATTTTAAAAAACTATCTTTCCCTCATGTGTTTTGAAGTGACTATGCTTGCCAAGTTGCTGATATCAGTTTACTATCAGCCTGGAGTCAATTTGGCTTGAGTTAATTAGCCGTTTGACAGCCCATGCTTGCAATCCAGTGCGTTTGCAGTATTGTAACGGCTGGTTAACGGGACACCATTTGGCCACTTATCAGAAATAAGTGCAGTTATCTCCATTTTATGACCACATAGCTTGTGACCACAGTGCAACATTGCTGCAACAGTATTGCCAAAAATTTGATTTAAAGCGTGTGGTGCACGAGAGAACAGGGAGGGTGTGGAGACAGGGGCGAGGAGGAGAGGGGGGAATTACATACTGACCGGCTTTCAACCTTGACGTTGCTTCTCGTGAGAAATTGTGTCCTTGAAGCATGATTTTCTGTGCACATGTCCTAAGATGAAGCTGACACACTGTCAGAAAAGAAAATTGCATGCCTATTGTGTTATTTAGTGGCCTCTTTTCTTTATTTTATTTCGTAGAAGGCGTCTTCACCGGTCACTAGCATAGACCCATTCATTGCGCAGGATTAATCTGTTTAGGCCGAGCAAAGATATCCTATGTTAAGATTCCTCCCGAAGTCATGCATACTTATAACATCATATTTCAGTTTGATATCTGTTATTTTAACCGGATATTAGTTGTGTTGTTGGGGCTCTGTTTGTGTTGCTCACACTGAACCGAGTTTGAATGCCTGGCTATGTGCCAGCTGCTGAACAAGGTGCGTTTTAGGACATGGTTTGGGAAAAATATGCTATGGATTGTTGGCAAGTTGCATTAGACCCTACGAAATGTTTTGGGATCTCTTTGAAAATAGTATCCACATTTCATTCTGCTATAATCACAATACATTTATCGAAATGCCGGTCTGGTTTTAATTCTTTTTAAGTAAGAAATATATATTCAAAATCAGCATTTGTAAGTTTCTGGTCAGTGTTTCTTGTCTCAGCAGGATTAACTTGTCCCAGTTGATGTGGCTTTGGCTACATGCAGGTGACCCATGTGAGCAACACCATAAAAGGCTTATATTTGTTGAAATAAAGCCCCCAGCTGTCAGTGATTGATTTAGATTTTCCTGTCTGTATATATCTGAATTCAAACAAAGACAAAAAAGTACTTATTGGATCATGCATTTGTTATCCAGATATGTGCTAGTTGCATCAGAAACCCCAAGTTCTTGGCCATTGCTTCAAGAGGCTAAGTCAGCACATGAAAGCTGATAGGTTTCGAGTTGGAATTTGGATGAAATGTTCAGCTGTGCTTGAGATGTTTGTTTTGGGCTGTCCTAACGTGCAGCACAATATCATCTTAAAGACCTATCTCATCAGCTTTCCTAGGTTTCTATCCTACAGTCAGACTATTTTCTTTGCCGGAGAGCTATTTGCTTTGGTGTACTTGGACAAACTTGACTGTTAATGATGACACGTTTGACATTAACATTTTTTCTTTCCTTCAGAGGAAGACACAGTGGTAAAGGGCCTACAGCTGTAAGTAAGCTGTTCACTCTTGCAAATCTGTGTTGTAAAAAAAAGAAAAGATGCCAAATAGGCCTATATAATCTGAGGAGTTAGACATGATTGTAAATGTTTTTGAGAAAACTCATTTTTGAAAACCTTTAGCTTATCCTCTGGTGTAATGTTTTTAAAGACATGGGTTTTGGATTAAAAAACTGTGAAGAAATCAAGTTCAGTGTATAAATATGATATTTTAATTGATTATGAAAGGTAGCTAGGTAGGTAGGTGTTGCACAACTGTAATATTTCTCAGCAGTCTTTTGCTATAAGCACGAGCAACCTAAATAATTTCTTTTTTCTTTAGGTCATTTTCAATGGTGTATATGCAAATATGAGGATGGTCCATGTTTTGACTTCAGTGGTGGTATGTCTGCTTTCTGTCTAAAATTTCTTTTTGCTGTGTTTCCTTCCAATTTTTGTCATTTAACTGATACGAATAGAGGAGGTAGAGTTTCAAAACTGCTTAAAAGGCATATTGTTTCATGGTTACTGTAAATAAATAGCTAAACAATATAAGCGCTACAGTTTGTTTTTCAGTCCTTGCTGTGTCTTCAGACTGTCGACACTGCAAGCGAACAAAGCTTGTTTGTAGGGACAGCTGGTTGCATAAACAAAGCAAAGACTGATTGATTATTTGCCTGCATCATAGTAAATGGATCATCTGGACGTGGCTTTTGAACATGTAAATAGTTTACAGTTTATTCAGTAAATGAGTGCTATATGGTGTGAATAACAACAGGCTTGTTTGTTCACAGGGGACCAAGTGTGAGCTCAGAGTTAAAAATGGAGCTATTTATGAAGGAGTTTTTAAGACATATGGTCCAGAGGTAAGAAAAATACACGTTTTCTTTTTCTTTTTTCAGAAAATGCGGATATGGAGGTGAATTTGTTACTGTATTAGTGGCTACATATATGCTAAGCTTAACTTAAAGGGACTATACCCGATTTCACGTCCGGCTAGCTTAGTTAGCGATAGCGGCTATTTTTTTTTAGCTTTTGTGTGACGCTTTTTCTTGGCTAAGGGGTTTAACTTTCATAATTT